>APFE030906495.1:163120-177492 GCA_000404065.3 Pinus taeda | reverse complement strand
GGAAAGAGTCGGCTAAATCTTTGAGAGTATAATCAGACTTCCGTAGTAAATCCACGCTAGCTTCTGTTACCGTCTTCTATGGTTTCTCGGCTTCAATTAGGTCGTAAGTGCCTTGCCAAGTAACTCTGGTGAGACCCGTGCATGTAGTATCAGATATTAGGCCCTTCTTCTTGTTTACAGCAGCTTGTCCTGCAACTGGTGGAGTGGAAGCACCCGCAGTCTTCTTGGATTTCTTTCCCATCTTGCTCAAACTTCTGTATATGGATGAATTCTGCACAGAGAGGCAATTGCGCGTAATACAGAGAGACAATAATGAAAACTTGCAAGTGATGATAACATATGAATAGGTGCGTAATAAGGTATTTAGCCTTTAAAATGGGCGCATACACAATCCATAGAAAGATTTTAAGACATGATCTCATTAATTGGCCGTTTAAAACCTGTCATCCTTTAAATGCCCATTAAATTGTTATTCGGGTGAATAATTCCCTTAAGCATGCAATGGACGTTTTGGTGGTTGAGCGCGGGTGAATGTAAGCGATCAAGCTTTAAATATGAATTACTTGTGTTATCCCATCACTTAACGGCTTTTTATTGAAAACTGCGCTTTATCGTATCGCATCGGGTGTATGACAAGTGCGCCTTAATGGATGTGTATTGGATACCGCCGATCCCCGAATGTGATATCGCATTGGTGAAAATCTCTGAGCGCATCAAGACTTAAGTGAAAGTAAACCGCTGATCGTCGATCGCCGATTGCGCATCGCATCGGGGCTAATGGCATGGGGCGCTTTGAGATGTGCATTGGATATTGCCGATCGCTGATTGCGATATCGCATCAGCGTAAAGCTTTGTGCCACTTATATATATTTCTTATGTCATTACGATATGCGATCTTGTGATCGCTTTATCGCAATGACCAAGATTCACTTTATTTCTTTAAATGGGTTTGTTCAAAAGGGTTCTATAAAATGCATTCATTTGATTATCGGACTTTTTGAACAATAAAAGTATTGATACCAATTTCACTTTAAAGGGGCCCATTTCATAGGTTGATGTTTTATGAATAAAAATGATATGAAATGGGGGGTTGTTTGCAGAGCACAACAATTGGCGATTCACTGGAAGAACCAGTTATCTCTGGAAAAATAAAAAATACTTAAGCTTTTTCAAAATAGAGTTTCAACTAAAAGGGGAAAATTCTGATATAACTAGATATTTATACATTCTGAATATCATGGAACTAATTTTGCTAACTTCCTCCCTTTGCTAACTTAAAATAAGTACATTTTAAGTCTTAAATGGGCCTTTATTGGTTTATAATGATAAAAATAGAAAATCTTTCCAAATCAGCCTTTATAGTAAACTCGTCTGTCATAGGTAGAGCCTCTGCTGCCAGCAAACGTTTATAGTTTCGACAGGGATACCTTTTAACCATGTAATTGTCCATTGTCCCATCCAATTAAGAGTGTGATTATCAGAATGAATCCAAAACATGTTTTCATATTTTGTTCATCTTTCTTTTTTCTGTCATAGACAGGATAAAAAGCCATTGCCCTGGTTTGGTGGCCAGCTATTGACAATTCCATTCACTGGTACTAATCTAACTGAACAAGCTAGCTCGTGATGAGACTCCTTGTCTTGCAATTTCAAGCCATTACCCTGTTTTGGTATGCAGTATTGGTAATGTCAGTTAAACTATTTCCCTATGAACATGGTAAGCAGGCTTGTAATAAGACCTCTTATCTTTAATATCTTATATTTTAGAATTACACTCTGAATAATCATAAACTTTAATGAATGGGATGAACAATCTTTTCCTTAAGAGTCAATGGATGACAGGTTAAGAGTTGAAGATGCTGAAATTGAATTGGCTTCTATCTTGATATTGATAACCTTTTGAGACCAATTTGAAAACAGAAAATGATTTACATTACTTCTATGCTTTGGGAGGAGTTCACCAAATTTAAATTGTGGTTTCAGAATACAATGATACCTAATTTCCCAAAAATTATCCCTTTCGGTTAAAAGTTCTATTGTTTTGAAAGCAAATATTCATATTACTTATGTGAGACAACTTTTCAAACATAGCAAAAGGTCAATGGAAGATGCCTTTGAACTTTATTTCCTAAAAATCCTAAAAACTATAAAATCCTACAGAAATGAAAGGAGAAGGGGTTACCTTCTCAATTGAAGAATTTTTTTAAGATAAGGCCATTAACAGGGAGAGAATCCCTCAGACCTGCTAAATCTTGCAATACAAAGGTCGAATGGCCTACCTTCTCACAAATCTGAAATGGTCCAAGCCACAACTTCTGGAACTTGGTGTGTTTGCCCTTGTCTTCATGTGCTTTGTCCCATTTCAGAACTAAATCGCCGACTTGGAATTTTTTTGAACCGGATGAGACTGAATCAAAAGCTGCTTTGATGATTTGTTGATGTTTGGCATGGGTATCTTTGGCTTTTTCTCTTTCTTCTTCTAGTTTTAAAATTTGGTCATATCTAAGCTTAATAGAAGAGGAAGGAGCTTCCTCAATGAACTGCACTAGGGCTAAAGAAGGAAGAACAAGGTTTTTGGGCAGTATTGCTTCTTTTCCATACACAAGATTAAATGGAGAGGTTCCTATAGAAGCTTTCTGTGTTATCCTATCAACCCATAATGCAAACACTAAGGATTTGTGCCAATTTCTATGATTTTGTTCGATTGTTCGCTTGATGATTTTGATTAGATTCTTATTAGTAGACTCTGCTAAACCATTACCCTGGGGATAGTAATTAGCAGAATACTTTAACTTAAATCCTCTCTTGATAGCAAAATCAAACATAGCATTGCCTGAGAAATAAGAAGCGTTATAAAAAACAAGAGCATTTGGGACACCAAACCTGGTAATGATGAATTGATCTATGAATTCAATGATTGCTTCAGAATTTGCTGTCTTCAAAGGGATTGCCTCAACCCATTTAGTGAAATAGTCCGTAGCAGTAAGAATATACTTATGCTGCTTGGAAGAAGATGGATTAATTTCCCCAATGATATCCAATCCCCATTGCTCAAATGGTTGTTCAATGTTGACTGGTTGCAAAGGGAAAGCCGGTTTTCGTTGTCTTCCACTAGCAGTTTGGCAATTGAGGCATTTCCTTACATACTCATGGGTGTCTCTAAAAAGGGTTGGCCAATAATATCCAGCATGAATAATCTTGTGAGCTGTTGTGTCAGCTCCAAAATTTCCTCCTGCTGGTCCATCGTGTAACTCCTGCAACACCTTTTGGGCTTCAGTTTTCTCAAGGCATCTTAGCAAAATAGAATCATAATTCTTCTTAAAAAGCATGTCATCAATAAGTGTAAAACTTTTTGCTTTTAATTTGATGGCCCTTTTGCTTTTGTAAGATAAATGTGGAGGAGCATGACCATTTTTTAAATAAAATACCAAATCTGCATATTGAGATTCAGAATCAATGACACTTATCTGATTGATCTCTTCAGTTGGACCAGTATCGCTTGATTCGGGAAGGTTGGAAGCTCCTGCCAATATCCTGCAAAAACCTTGGCCCCTAACAATCTTTGCTGGCCTAATTTCTAAGTCATACTCTTGAAGCACTGTGACCCAATTTGCCCTTTTTTCACCCAGTTCTTTTTGTATTAATAGTTTCCTAACAGTTGGGAAAGGAACTATTACTTTTGTGTGGGTTTTGAGAAGGAAGGGTCTATAATGCTTGACTGCTTTAAACACTGCAAAGGCTTGTTTTTCCACATCGGAGTAATTCAGTTCGGCACCCTGAAGATTCGAGCTAAAAAATGAGATGGGTGCCTCCAATTTGTGATCATTTAGTTGCGTAAGTACTGCAGCGTATGAAGTATTGGATGCGATAGTATACAATGTGAAAGGATTAGAGAAATTGGGATTAATTAAGGAGGGGGCGTTGATAATGGATTGCTTTATCAAATCAAAAGCTTCTTTTTCTACTAATCCCCACTTAAAGACTGCGTTTTTCCTAATCATTGCCTTGAGGGGCAAAATAATATGAGAAAATCTGGTACAAATCTTTTAACAAAATTAATCTGACCAAGAAATGACTGCATCGATTTCTTATTGTGTGGGAATGGGATCTCAAAAATATCTTTGATTCGATCAGGATCGATATAAATGCCATCCCGAGATACAATAAAACCCAGGAGTTTCCCTTGATCAAGAGCAAAGAATGACTTTTTGGGGTTAAGAGAAATTCCATACCTTTTACACCTTTAAAAGATCTGGTTTAAGTCATGTAAATGATTAGACCTCTCTTTAGAAAACACAGTTATATCATCTAAGTAGACGACCACTGTTCGATTAATCAATCCCCTAAAAGCTGTATCCATAGCTCTTTGGAAAGTCGCTCCTGCGTTTATAAGTCCAAAAGGCATCTTTTGATATGCGTATGTCCCCCATTTTGTTCTAAATGTATTTTTAAGCTGGTCATCAGGATGAACCAAGACTTAGGTGTATCCTGAAAAACCGTCTAGAAAGGACATCAATTCAGAACCTGCTACTGATTGGAGTATTTGCTCCATAGTAGGCAATGGGAAATTGTCTTTCAAGCTTGCTCTGTTCAGATTCCTGAAATCAATACAAATTCGAATGTCGCCATTCTTTTTCCTAACGGGTACCATATTAGAAACCCAGTTGGAATGTCGGACTGGAAAGATAATCTTGGCTTTAAGGAGTTTGTTAAGCTCCGACTTAATCTGGCTTTCCAAATTTGGGTGTATTTTTCTTAACTTCTGCTGAATTTGTTTTTTATTTGGAAGCATTGGAATAGTATGCTGGATAATAGAAGTATCATAAGTCTTTAAGTCATCATATTTCCAAGCAAAAACGTGTTTATTCTTCCTTAACAGTCTAACAAATGCTTCTTTCTCTTCTACAGAAAGTCCTAATCCTAAATTCACATTCTGAGGAGTTTGCTCAGTACCTAAATTTACCAATTCAAACCTTAGGGTGGAGCTTTGGATCTTTGTATTAGTTACAGGTTTAAACCTGTCTTTTATATCATAAAGATCTTCAAGTTTTACCACAGGCTTAGGAATTGCATTTTCTTGAGGAGTTTCCTTTATTTGGGAGTCATGCTCATCCTCTTCAATGATTTGGTTGTCATAAGACTTTTCAGAAGTTAAAAATTGTAAAATATCATCGTCATGATTAAATACTCTCCAATTAGTGATATTATCAGGAATTGAAGGCATGAAAATCAACTCTAGAAAAAACCTATCAGGGTTGTAGTCTTCTGAACGTAGGAGCCTGGAGGCTACATTGGCTAGTAAGTCGGCAGTTGAATTCTGGGACTGAGGGATGGAGGAAATGTTAAATGCTAAGAAATGTGAAGTAAGATCTTGCACAAGCGATTGGTAATGCTTAAGGTGATTGGAAAGGCAATGAATTGCATTTCTAACATGTTTAACAATAATTTCAGAATCGCCGAATACTTTTAGGTATTGCACTTTAAGGTCGATCACTTTATATAAACCTTGCACTAGGGCTTCATATTTGGCTGTATTGTTAGTGCATTCGAATTCTAATCTGCAAGACAGCATTGTCTTTTCCCCATGTGGACTAACCAAGATGCATCCTGCTCCTGAGCCTTCACTAGACTTGGAGCCATCAAAATACAAAGACCAAAATAAAGGAATATTAACAGTCATATTTACAGTTTTCTCATCAACATTGAAACACCTAGACTTATCTGATTGTGAAAAAATTTCAATCTGAGATGTAAAATGATTAACCGAGAAAGGGGAGGGTTGGGCAACAAAGTTTCCAAAGAATGACTCTGATGAATAATTGCCCAAAATGTTGTTCTTGAAAGCTACGGGATGGTTTTCTTGCTCAAAATCGGTAACTGTATGGGTCATATGTTTTTCTCGGTCAATCTTTATTTGATTTGGCTTACCTTTATAAGGAAGCCACATGTGTGACCAATCAGTAGAAATGTACCCATGCAATTTTTCGGACCAATCTCTACTCAAAATCAAACCATAAACTCAGGTATATCGGCTATTAGAATGTCAATCCTTTGTACAATTCTGGGATCAGCGGACAACCTGATAGTTACAGAATTAATTTCTCCGACAACCTGTACCTTAGTTCTGTCTAATTGAATAATATGGATGGCAGACTTCTGGGGATATATGTTCAATTTGGAACAAACTGAAGCTAGCATTATGTTAGAAGATGCCCCTGAGTCAATTAAACAGTTGTGCAGGTTTCTGTTGTAGATTTCATAAGTCAGGAGGAATGGTGGAGTATGAGAACTGGACCTGGCCCCAATTAGGAATGAATCTGTAGCTTCAACCATACCTGGAGGGGATTGGCCTGAATCATTAGCAGCTTTTGAACTAGGAAGCGGAGTAGAAGGAACAACATTCAATTCTTTAAGAAGTAATTTTTGCTGATGCTTTAGCTTTCTAAGCTCAAACATAGTTATGTTTGCCTTTTCTTCATGTCATCAACAATGTTGTATTCCATTGAATCAGATACCACTAACGTCTTAGATGTTGAAGGGGAATTAGAAGTTGAAGGCTGGTTTTGGGGGACTACAGCAAGTGATTTCTTTGGAGGTACTTTTTCTTTTGCTGTAGCAGCACCTGCACTCCTTTTCTTTGAAGTCGCCTGGGTAGGTTCAGAAGTACTTTTACTTCTGGTGGTGACTAGGAATGCTTCCTCTTCATTATCAGTATCAGAATTGGGGAGTATAAAATCCCGCATTCCATGACACTAGGCTACTTCTTCTTCGTCATCAGTTGGTGGGGTTGCCTCTTCTTCTTCCTCTTCTTCGTCTGAATCTGCATTAGATATGACATTGGGTGGCTTTGTTTCAGTTTTCTTATAAGTCCTAAAAGGTATTTTGTTTGAAGTTTCCGCCACCTGTTTCTTTATGTCAATCATTTCGTTGGACAATGTTTTCAAGACCAATTGCAATCCCTCCATGTCATATGGGTCTTTTGGGCTTTTCTTCTTGGAGTGTTCTTTAAAAGAAACTTTTTTAGCTTTTCTGTCTTCCAAGGCAGCTTTCTTTTCTAAGGAATTGATGCGTTTTTCCACATCAAGTGCTTCTTTCATATTTTCTGCTAAGGTAGGTTTCCCAACCCGATCTACAAAAATGGCTATATTGGCAGGCAGGGCAGTGATATACCATTCGCTTCGGATTTGTTCACTTGGTTTGGAAGCTGTAGGGATTTTGTTGAGGAGTTTATTGAAGCGAGCATTAAATTCTTTAATCGGTTCCCTATGCTCTACTCTTAGGATGGAGAGATCATTTATTAAAGTTGTCAAAGACCTATCATCTCCGTACTTAGTAAGAAGCTGCTCTTGGCATGTATCCCAACTGGTAATGGAACCAGAGCGTAGAGAGAAATACCAGGATCCTGCTGATCCTTGCAAGGTATAAGGGAAAAGTCTAACAACAACATCTTCTTGTGTTACCCCTTTCAAGTTGACCGACAACATGAAATTATTAATGTGTTCTTCGGCCTGAGTTCCATCGTCTGGATTAAATTTGGGGAGCCATTTTCAGGAGCATCTGGTAAAGGATGCAATGGTGCAGGCATATTGACCGCACCAGGTCTGGTCCATGGATTTACCATTGTAATAGTACCAGTGGTTGATACTACTATTGGGATTCTGGATGTATGGGAAGTAGATGATATTGAGGGGTGAGCAGATTGAGATGTTGAGGCTTCTGTTCCCCGGTGGACAACAATATGTAATGGAGGAGTGGGTGGTTGACTTTGCAGATGGGGAGATGAAATGGATGATGTGGATGAAAGCTCTCCACTATCAGACCCTTCAGTATGTTTCTTGGCCCTTTTCCTTTCGGGCAAAGGGAACTCAATGGGTTCGATACCAAGTTTTCCACTTTGAAGTCTGGTAAGTGGATGAGATAGATTGAACTGCAAAGTCGCACTGCTTTGTGATACTTCAGATTTTTGTGGCAAAATCGAGAAGGTCTGAAGTTTGTGGATAAGAGACTAGACTTTAGGGGATTCAAGAATCAATTGTTCTGAAGTATGATGGGTATCAGTAGTGGTAGTTGATTCCTGTTCTTCTTGATTGCGCGTTGGAGAACCAGCATGCGATCGAGAATAACTAGGAGAATTGGAGGGAGAATTACTCTTAGAATGGCTTGCAGATTTGGGTTTGCTTTCCATTCATAGTCAGGACCCTCCTTCTAGCGCCAAAAATGTTGAGGCCTTGAAAATCGCTGCAACAACATTGGGGAAACCACCCGGTCCGGACCTTAGTGCAGCTCCTTTTCCGTTTGGGATAGTGGCTCCGACTGGGGGTAATGGGACCAGTTTCCTAGAAATAGATAAATGGGATGACTGAATGCTTTATAGATAACACTAATGGTAGGCGGAAGGCTAAAACTATTGACAGAAATATAAATAAATGAAACTATCACGGGAATCTATTGAGCTCTAAAGCGTAGCTTTTGATGCTCTATGTCTAAAAGACAAACATATAGATGACTGTATCTTTAAGACGTAGATATTGAATCATTTAAAATTGTTGTGCTTAAATAGTTAAGCAGAGCGATTGAAGCGAAATTACTACACTTTATCAATTCATATCATTATCATATACATGATTTAAAAGTAAAGGCACATCATATAAACACCCAATAGTGGAATGAATAATATTTGTTGTTATAGCGCATGCATATAATCAACGATAGCAAGAATAATTACATAACAATTCACATACACAGAATGACTTCAGACACAGATAGAAATACCATATGAGTTGCTTGCCACTCCCAGATTTTAATCGCTATGTGTAGTTCTTCCCTTAACACATAAACATTCTTCAATCAACGACAATAGTGCACAATTGTATAAAGAAATTTCTTCATTAAAGTAAGAACGACTGGTCGAGTTTCATAAAAGAATAAAGGATGAAGCACAGTAGTGCAAACTACAGTCCATTAAGTCTATTAAAAAAATTTACGACCCTTTCTAAAAGCATGAAAGGGTCTATAAATACAATACTAATCTAAATATCTATAAAACAGAAATGCTACTTAAATTGATATCAATAACTTTTTTTTCTATTTCTGCTGGCAATCTGGGGAGCTAGAGGATGATTCATTGGGTCGGCTGCTTTCCTTTGAATCTGAGCTAATTAATGGCAAGCATTGGCTCAATTTCCGGAGGTTTGTTGAGGCGCGAACTGAGGTGGGCAGCATAGGTGGTGTCTTGGATGTCGGGAATCATACACTCGATGGCATCTGTTAAACACTTGAGGGCGGCTCTTTGTTCATGAGGCTTAACTAGGAAGTGCCAATATGTTTCCATGTTTAAACTATTAACTCTGGCGATTAATCTTCCTCTGCCTTCTAACTCTGGATAACACGTTTGCTCCAATGCATTTGTTGTAGTAATCTTTCCCAGTGCACACTGGGAAATCATGTTTGCTATGTAGAGAGTGTTGTTAACTAGATCAACTAAATTGTTAGAAGTTAATCTACATCTTGAAGCTGCTCTCTTTGCCTTTAACACCTGTGTGTTCCATTCGATGAAAAGTATATCTTTATGAACCTCAAGTATCCTAGGAAAATTGGAGGCTTTTCCCGACTTCGAATCTTGCCATTCAAGATATGCAGTAATAGCCTCATCAGCTTGATTCAAGTCATCCCTAGCTTTATCTACCTGCTCATTTATGGATGTAGTTAATTCGCAGAGTGGCTCTGCTTGAGCAATTTGTTGACACAAGAGTTTAATTTGCGATATTAGCGCATTGTTTATCAACGTTGCTTCTTTCCTGAACTCTGTTACCTGCGAATCTCCTTTAATCTTCTCTAGCTACGATGTTATTTGAGCGATTTGCTCATCCTTGGTTTTTACCATTTGCTCGTTCGCTGCTTTCAACTTTTCCAATGCCTTCGTTAATTCGTTCTGTTTCTGGACCGCAGCCTGATCAATCCTTTGTTTCTCTGCTTCCAATTGTTGAGCCAACTGATTATTTTTTTGTTGTTGCACCAATAACTGCTCGTCTACCTGCGCTGTCCTCTGTTGTTGTGACACTAACTGCTCCTCCGCTTGCATTACCCTCTGTTTTATCTCGGCTAATTCTATCTGTAATGTGGAGATTTCCTGGTCTTTAGTCTTTAATAAAAGACTTACCTCCGATGCTTTGTCAATGGTTGCAGCTGAATAGGCTCCAGCATACTATGACAATTTAGTTAAATCATCGGAGGGATCCAGTTTCTCCTTCCATACTACATTGCCCATGACCGTTTGTTCTGGAAACATAGAAGGATGATCAAGCCTTCGTCTCTTCATTGATCGCTTTACCACTGCTCTCTGCCTTGGGCTGTAGAAGACATCCAATGGTGGAATATATTCTACTTGTAAAATGATTTGATCGCTGGGATCTTTCGGAATTATTTCAATATCTTTATATTTAGGTGGGCCGCTGGTTCCACTCAGAACCTGAGATGAGGTATCATCTTGGATATTGTTGGTCTTAGGAGTATCGGTACTTTTTGAGTCTTTCCCTCCACTGATAATGGTGTCGAACTGCTGCCATTCCTTTAGCAATTCAGGGTCTGTGATAGTACCCACGTTGGTATCGGTGGTGGTCTGTTTAGATTGAGACTCCTTCAGCAATTGTTCTTGTTTTTTATTTTGTTGCTCTTCCTGTTCCTTTCGCCGTTTATCCTCCTGCTCTCTTCGCTGTTTATCCTCCTGCTCTTTCTGTAACTGCTCTTCCTGTTCCTTTTTCAACTTTTTCTCTTGGTATTTCCTCTGTTGTTCCTCCTGCTCGCTATTATGATCTTTCGTTGTAACAGGAGGTTCCTTTGTCTGTTGCTGACCCGGCTAGCTTGATGATGCCACTAGGGTTAGTGCTAATAAATCTAGAGGCAGAGTTTGCAACCTCTGCTCTCTAAGTTTATCAAACTTAGTTAGCCCTTCATCATTGTATCTCATCCTGGCGAGTTCTTTGGCTTGACCTATTGATTCAGCTGAAGAGAACATGTCATCGAACATATCTTATTGATGATCAAACATTGCTAATTTGGCATGTTCCAAGGCGGAATAGGCATTTCGCTTTGGGTCAAATGCTCTATTCAGGATTGTAGCCAGAGTTAAAGCTTGAATCTTTGTGGCTTCTTTTTCCGCATGTTTGAGATCATGCAGTGTAAAGACACCACATCTGAAGGGAAAAGTAGGCCAGCCTCTTTTCTTTTCCTTTTTGAGAGTCTGTGTAGTACTCTCAGCTGTAATCTGATAAGCAATTTCCCTTGCTAGCAATTTATAGGGAACATATAAGGGGAGGACATGAGGATTGGCTTGGCTGCCAAAGACTCTGATATAGGTAAAATGTTCTTCTCCAAACCAACTAGCTACTGCTGGCAAATCGAAGGAGGCTAGGGAGGAGATCCTTGAAATGGGTTTATCAAAAATTGAATAATAAATGGGAACCATGAATCCATTACAAATCTGATACAAGTGGTTTTTATAGGACGACTTCCACAACTTGCGATGATAAATATGAATGGGTGAGGGGTCCTATGTAGTCCACCTCCAACCAAGAATAGGGAATTCAGAATTGAAACATAAGGTATCTAGGATATATGCACTACAGTAGAATGGGGGAATTTTCCTCTCAGTGACTATAGTTTTATTCCTAAAGTCACGAACAGCTACTACTAGCTTATCCGAAAGGATAGTAGCCCAATCCATAATCATGCTGTTCACTGCCGCCTCCATAAGAGGAACCATTTCAATGGTAAAAATGGCAGAGTCGTGTAAACCCCATAATCTACACATCATTATACCCGCCTAGCAATACGGAGAAGCCAAAGAATCGACCGAGTACTTACCGGAAGATTCGTGCTTGTGTTTGCTTGGATTTTTCTTGCAAACCTTGATAGGTTCGGACTCAATCTCATTCTCTCTCGCAAACTTCTCCAAGAAGGTGTTGTTGTATATCTTCTCCAGTTCGGGCAAATGATACATTTTCCTCAGGTCTTCTGGCTTGAACGATCCAAAAATCCTTCCATCCCTTGTGCTAAAAGTTCTGTCCATGATGGGGATTTCTTCAATCGCCCATCGCACAACGTCTGTATATGGGATAATTTTCTCCCTGGCTGTTATCCTATGGAGGAAAGAATCAGCCAAATCCTTGAGAGTGCAGTCCGACTTCTTTAATGAATCCGTGGTAGCTTCTGCTACCGTCTACTGTGGTTTCTTGGCCTCAATTAAGTCATAAGTTCCTTGCCAAGTCACTCTGGCGAGGCCTGTGCATGTTGTATCAGATATTAGGCTTTTCTTGCTATTTGCAGAGGCTTGTCCTACAACTAGTGGATTTGAAGCACCTGCGGTCTTCTTAGACTTCTTACCCATCATGCTCGAACTCCTGTCTATGACTGAATTCTGCACAGAGAGGCAATTTGGTGTAACACAGAGAGATAGCGATAAAACTTGCAATTGATAGCGAATGAACAGATGCGCAGCAATATATTCAGCTTTTAAAACGGGCGCGGAGATAATCTATGGAAAGATTTTAAGACTTGAATCCATTAAATGGCCGTATAAAACCTGCCACCTTATAAATGCCCATTATATCATTATTTGGTCGAGATATCTCTTTAAGCATGCAATGGACGTATTGGCGGCCGAGCGGGAGTGATTATGCCCTAAGTAAGAGTAAATTGAGCTTTCCAATCACTTTAATGGCTTTCTATTGAAAATTGTGCCTTATCGCATCGCATCGGGGGCTATAACAAGTCTACCTTAACAATGTGCATCAAATATCGCCGATCGCCGATTGCGATATCGCATCGGCGAAAGGCTTATGTGTATTAAGGCTTAAACAAGGGGACCGGTTCATCGCCAATGAGCGATAGCTCATCGCATCGGGAGTATTGATATAGGGCGCTTTTGGTTATGCATTGGAAATCGCCGATCGCTGATCGCCGAATGTGATATCGCATTGGCGGAAAGCCTTGTGCCATTTTATATGTCCCTCATGTCATTGTGATATGCGATCTTATGATCGCTTTATCGCAATGACCGAGATTTGCTTTATTTCTTTTAAATGGATATTGCTTTAAAAAGGGTTTTTTATAAAGCACTCATTTGATTATCGGACCTTTTGTTAAGTAAAAGTATTGATATCAACTTTATTTTAAAGGGACTCATTTCACATTTTAATGTTTTATGAATAAAAATAACATGAAATGGGGGGTTGTTTGTAGAGCACAAGAGGTTGCTGGTGTTCAGGTCTTCATCCAGGGTAATGGGAGTCTCCTGAGAACTCTTGTCCTATGACCCAGTAGCGTTCCAACGACTAGAGGAGGCTCCAACGGGCTCTTTCTTGATACTTGGTTAGCCTTCATCTACTGAATGAACTTTTAGCATCAATTTATTCATGATGATAGTGTACTACGGAGAGCCTCGAGTAATGAAACGAATGGTGGATGACTTCAAGATAGATAACAAAATTCTCAGTAATACTTTCAATCTTCATTTCGAGTGCCTTAGTGTGCACCTCTTGCTCCTATATTCATTTGCCACCATGTTTGTATGGTGCATACATAAAGGTTCTTGTGTGCTCTCGTGAGGGCAGGATCAGAGATGCAGGCAAAGTCTGCATCTATTTCCTCAAGCGTAACCTCTCTGTGAAGAACATTAGCTTGGGTTTCCAAATTGGCAATGCGCTCTTGAGTTTCTGTGTTTATGGCCGTTGCATAGTTTGAAGTTGTGCACCTCGTGGAGGTCTCAACATGAGTATTATTTTCTAATATGCATAAATTTTAATTTATATTATTCCTTTGCAAACCTTTTCTTAATAGAATAGCTTTCTAGTCATGTTTTATTTAATAAATAATTTTAACATCGACAAGCTTTTATATATTTGGAGATTTTCTAGCAACTTTTATGCATGTTCATGATTTGAATGCATATTTGGATTTTATTAGTACTTATGAAGTTTCTTGATTTAGATGCAAATTTTCTATGTATTTTCCATTTTTTGTTCTCTTGGACTACTCAAATTAATTTAATTTGTAAGTGTAACATCCATCACTAACATAAAAGAAATTAATTACTTTACACATTGATGACGAGAATCATGGGAATTTCCCCAAATTACATTGTTGTCAACTATAGGAACATTGCAATGTAATGTTATACACGGTATTGCCTAATAATACTAAAGTCAGCATGAAAATACATGGGGTGATTGTTACACTGAAATTTGTCACCATGACTATCTGCAGTTAGTATGGCTCCATCAACAGTCATACTATCCTCCTTGTCAAGCCTTATACCTCTGCTCTCCATGTCAAACTTCAAGAAAGAGAGAAAGTCATTAAAAAACATGTTTATC
>APFE030906495.1:109676-137875 GCA_000404065.3 Pinus taeda | reverse complement strand
ATAGTCCTGAAGGACTGTCAGCACTATTTGAAAACCAAAGTACCCTTGGCTGTTAAAGCAAATAATCTCTTTTGGGAAAATTGCCCCAAAGAAAGGAAAGAATATCATCCTTACAATCCAACAAATTTGCAGGTAGCACTTACAAGGGTACCTTTTTATATTAAATCCATGCAACACTGTGCTGAGAGCTGCATAGGCTACAAGTTTAAATTTCCACTTTTATGGTTATCTGGGGAACAATATAAGGGTCAGTTTGGGTTATCTACTAAGGAGGAGGCAGTAGCATGGAGACAGATACAGACTGTCTGTGGTTTCAGAAAAAAGTTCGACGTCACCTCCTACAGCTATTGTCTCAGTAATTTACATTATTTATCCCAGTACTCCAACTTGGATTCAGAGTAAAACATTGCATGGGGACATGCAATATCTTCAGTTGGGGGGGATGTTAGGACCCAGAATTGACCAATTTTGACCTTATATTTCCATCATAATATTATCCTTTTCAGTCATAAGTTATAAGCTTTGATCACACAATGACTTGATCACCCCAAGGTATGGAGTAATTTCCCGCATATCTATATGTTTAATCGTTCACTGCATATTCGTAAGTATCTTTGTATTTATCTTTGGAAAGCTGACTAAATTGCTAAGTAATTGTCTTAAGCCCGCAGGAATTATAACTTATAGTTGCTGTAACACCAGAAACAGCAACTACACAGTTGTTGCAACACCAGAAGCAGCAACTACGCAGTTGCTAGAGTCAGCAACAGAAATTATCTAAAGCGGGTATTTTGCATCAGCTGGGAATAACAACGGAAACTATCTGAGGAACGCTGACGTGGTTGAATCAAGCAATTGTCCAAAGCAAGTAGAACACAGCTACCCGGACTCAGAACCAGAATAGCACGGGGAATCAGCGAGAGGAATGTGCGTATCCCAAGGAAGACGGACGAAGACAGTTATCAGCTGTGTAACAGTCAGAACCTAAACAAAGAATATATCATCATATTGTTGCAACAACATCTCTGTAATTCTTATTTTTGATTAAACGGGTCAACCAATTGAACCGTAACAATCTATTGTAATAGATGTCTCCTCTATAAAGAGGAGACATCTGCATTAGTCAGGGAGTAGTATGTAATAGCATTTTTGTAAGAATATCAGCAAGTCTAAACTTTACTGTACTCGAATTTTTGACAGATGAATAGAAGAACTTCCTGAGTATTTAAGCTATTCTCCGTGTTCTGGGGAATCTTGTGAGAAGGACTGGGCCCACCTTCCTCACAAGATTCACCCATTTATTTTCCTGTCAAGTGTGTAAGTGTGTGATACTTTCTTTCTGTAGATACTCTGTTTGGATTCTGTAGCATTACCTCTTGTAATTTTGTTTTGCTAGCACTCTGTTTTATTGATTGTTTGAAGTTATGAAAGTGTATTTCACCGGTGAATCTAAGGGCAGTGTGTGTTAGCAATCTAATTCCAGGGGCATGTGCTGAACGTCCTCACCTGGAGGATAGGGTCCTGATCCTCTACCAACAAAGCATCTATCTCTTTGCTTTTCAGATTTGTACTTTTAATTAATTCCTTTTACTTCATCAGCACTGTGATAACTTAGTATAAGAATTAAGTATACTACAACTCTTAATGCTTTTAGAGTTAAAGTACATACAGTACGCGGTAGCCTTTGGAATAAAAAGACTTTCCCAGGTTGACAATTAATGTGGTACTTGATTGTTTAATTAATAAACAATTCAACTAGCCAACACATAACACTCTTAGTATAATAAAATATTTTTTTATGGCAATTGAACTTTGCATTTTTTTTTTTTTTTAAAGTTCAGCATTGGTGAGGCTACATCATGGTCATGTCCAACAATAACACCCGAATAGAGTGGGGAATTGAACCAGTGACTTAACATCTAGGAGTGTCTTAACAACACACATGATCATCGTCTATCCAAGACCCTATGGAAAACTTTGTGCTCATTGTTGTTGCATTGAAGGCTAGCAAAAATACTCAAGTATTGTAGCATGTTATTTTAGAAAAGAATCAAAGGCATCTACACATGAAATTCATTGAATCATATGTATAAGAAAAACATATGTATACAATATTTTCTATGACAATTTAACTAGAGGATTTCAATATTATCTTAACAAATGCTCATTGATACTTGTATAAATTGTTCATTGACTCAACACATAGTAGAACCTTGTTGTAGAAATTCTCATTGAAAGGTTATATAAGTATCAATACATTGGGGAAGTGTATGATTGTGTAGAAACCAAATAATATACATTAATCAATGCATGCATGCTTCTCTGTAGGTTTCTTTGCATGTGGAGTCATTCACAAATAGGTTTATACATGTTAAAACACATTATCAATTTTCATTAATATGATCAATTTCCTCAAATTTTAGATGTTTTTATGAAAAATATCATTTATGGGTTTCCAATAATTTTTTCTTAGCCAAATTCAAAATAAGAAATTCAAAATTTGCAAATTCTAACTGTGTAAAACTCATATTCAAATTATAATGATGTAAAGCAATATCTTCATTACTTAGTTAAGTAATATCAATTCTAAATTTAACTTTAAATCTTGTAATTTTTTACTCTAAAGTTAACTTGTATTATTTTTTTTAATTATTATTAATTATTATTATTATTATTGAACATAACATTATCTAACGGTGAATAATATGACAACATCTCCCCCTATCCTCCTAGAGAAATAATAAATCATAATAATATAATAATAATAATAATAATAATAATAAAATAATAATCATCCAATTATTGGATTTTTAAGCTTAATTTCCATAATGAAGGTCTCTCTCTCTTCTCTCCCCTATATATCTATATATATATATTATATCACATGGAACGTTTTGTCTCCACTTTTAATTACTTAATGTGAGAGAGATATCAATTGGTACCTTACCAAACCCAATCAACCCATGAGAAAGAAAACATGTCACAATGGGGATTTAAAGCCAAGTTAGGAGGATAATTTCTTCTCTCAACCATTTGAGGTAGACCTAATTGACATACATATATGTCAATTAGTCTACCTCAGGTGGTTGAGAGAAGAAATGTTATCCTCCCAACTTGGTTTCAAATCCCCATTGTGACATGTTTTCTTCTCATGGGCTAATTGGGATTGATAAGATACCAATGATCTCACTCTCACTTAAGTACTTAAAAGGGACAAGACGTTCCATGTGATCTATCTATCTATCTATCTATCTATCTATATATATATATATTATATATATATATATTATATATATATATAATAATAATATATTATATATAATATATATAACAATCAAGAATATGTGTTTCTTCCTTAGAGGTAAGATAGTCAATCCAAAGGGGATTTAGGCTATGTACACTTCTATAGACTAAGTATGTCAAATCATTGTTGTGAAGGGGTGCCTTTATTCCAAAAACATATGGTTGTCTTGTATCAAATCTAGTGTTTCCATAGGAAGTGACCTTAAATTATATTATTATTATTATATAATAGACTTTTAGCACATTGGGTAAGCTTAATCAATTTGAATTGAGTAGTTTCAAAGAAAATATTATTAAGAGGTATTGAGTTCAAGTTCGATGAATTCCTTTGTAATAGGAGTAAATTTTATACTCTATCAAAACTACCTTATGTGTCATTTACATGTTGTGAAGAAGTGCTACAAGGTTGACATTTTCCATAGAAAAAATATGATGTCATTTTTATGATCCTCCCTCCCACACCACCCTTTCTCTATGTATATATGTATGTGCACAATGCTTCAATATCACATTATAATTTTTTGCAAAGAATTGAGTGGGGTAAAGATAGAAGATAAAATATTAGGATTTGGAAGTGTTATGAACCAAATACTTAAGATAAAAATAATGCATTAGAGTATACATCATGTACACCAAACATGATTATGGAGCACCTGATTCAGATTGGATAATCATACAATTTTATATCTATTTATATACTTTTATGGGTGGAAAAGTTGGAGGAATTGAATCTTAGGGCCCATTTTTGTGGCAGGTCTCAGTTTGGAAAATTTGGGGTCCAAAATCTATCAAAGCAATTTTAAAGCATTAAACAACATTTTTTTGGTAAAAACTTTGTGATCATAGATCACACTCCTACAACAATGTCCTGTATTTATAGATGTGTCCAACAATGTGAAAATCACCTCAATTAAATCTCATGTGTGAATGTTATACCTTTCATAAGTTGACCTACCTTATTGACTACCATGGTATGAATGAATGCCACATTAGCCCTCATTACTAATACATATGGGGCTACCTAGGTGTGGAATTTCAAGAATGTTCTAGAAGGTCCAAAGCCTTATCATAATTGAGGGTTAAGGAAGTAAAAATTGCAATTGTAAATATTGTGTAGTAGCAAGGAATTATTCTATACATAACATGAAGCTCTTTTCAAATTGTAGAAACTATAAAATATTTATGTTGATAATCAAGAGGGACATAATGGGAAACACTCTGATTTTTTTTATTGTATAAAAATAATTTATTACCAAGGGAGAAATGATTTTTTTCACATATCCTCTACCTAGAGAAAAGGAAAAGGAAGAAAAAATCTTCCTTCTAGAAAGAAAACTAGGACTAGTGAATTATACTCCAAAGTTTAAGTATGGGTCTTTAGATGCAGATATAGAATTCTTGTATTATAGAAAGAAACACAAGGATAACTTGGTGCAAGAAATCTTTAGATTTAATAATTATTGTAATTATAAAAGTATCTGTATATCTCAAAATATAGATGATATAGCACAAGACATTGTACATACAAAGGAGCATCTTAGTTAGTCACATAATAACATAGACCATATTAGAGAAAATTAAAGGAAACAAAAAGAAGAGATTGAGGATATAAATACTAAACTTGCACTAATAATGGAAGAATTATCATATTTGAAGAAAAATTTTCCTCAATCTAAAGAACTATCTTCTCCAATAGACTATAAGTATTTTGATGAACACAAATTTCATTTTCCTAAGCCCTCTTCTTCCTCAAAACAACTAGTTTTGAAACAATTCGGTATTGAAAAATAAAGGGCTGAAAGAATAGAGTAAGGAGTAGAATTTGCTAAGAAAAAGGTCCACATTCTAAAAAATAGAAACCCTAAACTCAAGAAAGTAGAAGGAAAAATAGAAATAGGAGAATCATGAGGATTTGATGAGGAAATTCCTCAATCAACTGAACATGATAGTGGAGGCTATCCTTTCCAATATGAATGGGAGCCATGATGTAATCTTGAGTATGGATCAAGTAAAAGGGTTCCATTTGATACATCTAAAGATAATTAAATAAAATAAAAAATTAATTCAAGAGAAATAAACATGGCGAAAAATGATTGTAAGCCTGATTGTATTGTATATTCATAAAGAAAGATGATACAACATAAATACGTCAAGCTATGTCTCGAGGTAATTAGTCTATCTTGGACATGAAATCTCTTGGTTGAGTGAATATGTCAACCATACACTAATCTAGGAGGATAACTAGTTGGATATAATCTCTCAACCAACTAGACCTCAATAAACTCCGAAGTATTAGGAACAAACTCATTCTAGAATTGATGAGCACATCAAAGACAAGTAGGAATTATATTTTCCAAGTTTCATAATTGTATTATTTTGGACTTACTGATCGTGAGTATGAGGCTAACATTTCCCGCCTCAATCATAAGTCTAGAGTAAGAACCTGGAACCATCTCCAAGTATTCATGTTGAAACTGTTAAGCTGAGCCTCAATGAAAAATTGCCTAAAACATTTCCAAAATTGGATGCCAAAAACTCCAATATGAAGAGAGTGAACCAAGAGAAGTGAATCAACTGCAAGTCTGATACATCATTGAAATGTTTGAGAACTCAATCCCAAGCTACAATGCAAAAGGATCTATCTATTCTTTTTTGGGTCCAATGACGATCCAAGTGAACAAAAATGCCCACATTTTCTCTCAATCAACATCCCAATCACTTGTCCACTAACAAATTTTGATTCCCCCTGGAAAATTGTGTTGTTGTCGAAAATTTCATCCATACAACCATCATCATCAATTCAATTTGAACTTCATCATCAATTCCCCCATTTTTAAACTAAAAGGAGAGACCATAACCATTTTCATTTTTTTTTGAACTCCCCCCCTTAATATGTAGGAGAGGTTCCCCCTTTCAGGTGCATGAGAGTACCATATTTTCGCTACTGGGTGCAATATTTGTCTTCATGTGAGATTGTATTTTGCATTAAAACATATACAATCGTTTCACTTTTGACATCCACTCCCAAGGATCAATACATGCATAATTAATCTTCAATTTGGCTGGTTTGTTTCTTTTGCAACATCTCTCTGATGAGTGATTCTTCTTGCCACAATGGTGACAAGGATGGACATCAAAACAATGATCTTCCATATGACCTATTCTTTGACAATGTTAGCATTTTGGCTTTGCTTCAAATTTAAAATTGACTTTTGATGTTGTTTGATCAAGAAATCCTCCACTAATGAGCTTGATTGGTTTTGAATAATCAGGAATATGCAAATTGTTGTCATATTTTTAATATCCTAAATCACATCATTTTTTGTTGCATTGGATTTCTTCTCATGGTTTGATGATTGGCTTGGAAAAATAAGGTTGAACTTGTTCATGTACAACTTCGACGCTTGAATTTGTATCGTTGAGTGGCCTGAAATCATCTTCATTATTTGAATTTGTATTGTCAAACGGCTCAAAAACATGACTCTTTTGTTGTAGCTCATCACATTGTAGTTGTGATTCAAGTTGGAGAAATTCAATCATTTCATGTGCTTGATGTATATGGTAGTGCCCAAATTCATGGTAGTGAAAACAATTTATCTTGCTTGAGTCCTTCTTGCCATTGTTCTTGTTGGTCTCTAGTTTTCTTTGGGCCTTCTTGCCCTTCCCAACCAAGGAAAAATTCTCTTCCTCCTGGTATTTGGATGTTACTCCATCTATAGTGTTCTGTTGAATTTCTTCCTACACCAAATTGGACCAAAGCCTCTCCTAATTTGGAAATTTGTCCCTTCCATTTGTAGAGTCCTAGTAGTTGTGCCAGGATTTTGGAAGGCCGAAGAGAGCTAGGCTCACTAGTTATGAAGAGGGAATATTTTCTCCAACTCCCCCAAGTTCATCTTGACACTGAGTGAACCTAGAGAGGTAATGTGGAATGGTTTCTCCTTTCTTCATGCTGATGTTTTTGAGCTTGTCCCTCAATGCCAATTTCCTAGCATCACTTCTATGTTCAAATAAATTAGTGAGTGTCTTCCACATAGAAAATGGAGTCTCTTTTCCATGTAATTTCGAGACTATGTGGTCTCTCACACCCTCCAGGATGATCCCCCCTAGCTTTTGTCGTATCCTTCTTCCATTGTGAAAGTGTTTGTGCATCAATGTTCCTATTTATGGAATGTTAGTTTTGGTGTACTCTAGCACATCATTATCATCGAGCACTACTTCCATCTCTGCTATGGCAAGTGAGGTTTATATAAATACATAGGATCCCAATTTTTTAGTAAAGATAATCAATTTCAATTCACTGAGTCAATAGTACTGAAATGAATTCTCCTGAATTGCTAGAAATCAATGGTTTTGAGAAATAAGAAAAACGAGAGAAAGGAATAAATACACGCACAAAGCCAAGATGGGTAGATTTTTCACCATAGGTCGCTCACCCGAAGGGATTGCCAACCTACATCTATAATTGCCATATTAACAACAAGAGAGGTTGCTCTCAAAGTTGAACCTACTCCTTTTATTCTTTATTCTTCTTTTTGAATATCTTGGATTGTTGATATGACGCTCTTCCCTCAGATGCAAACCCTCTTGGAGCCTATGATCAATTTGTTTCTTTCTTCTTTATCCTCTCTTTCCTACCTCTTTATCCCCTCTTGGTTGAGGAAGGTGAGAAAACAGATAAGAATGGTTACTATGCTCATTGCACCCTATGTTCTACCCTCATTCCTCTTCTTCTTACTAGAGTCCATCCCAAGGGAGAGAGCATTAAATCGACCAACAAAATACTTCCCCCAACATCATTGGATGTAGGCTGAGGGATGATGTGCAACCAAATACCCAAGTTAATGCGCCACAGGTGTCGTAGATAGATATATTCCTTAGCATGTTAGGAAACAGGCCTGCAGATGTTTCTTGGCATGACCTAATGAAAGTGACTTAGCTAATACTAGCTAGGTAAATGCAATAGCTACTTAGAAGTAAGCCCATTGATTCCCTTTATGGAGGAACATAGCAAAAGAATCTTACAATTATGTAACTCTAGCAAATTACATTTTTACAAGGAAACAAATGATTTTTTTGGTTTTAAATTTGAAATAAAATATGAAATAATATGACAAGTAGAGTTTTAAATCCTCCTTACCAATGGCAATTAGATTTTTCAACCCTCCTTACCAATTGGTTTTCTGAAATAGATGTTGCTCTAAAATATGTCATCTGAAACATGTTCACTTCTCACACAAGAATGACATAGGACAAATAAAAAAATGATGTGAAGCCTTCAGTTAGAAACTCCAATCTGCATAAGTGTTGTGGGGATATGTAACTTCAAAGAACATTGAAAGGTGGCAAGGTGGTAAGGTGGCTATGATCGTCTTGATACAACCACACCTTTGCTAGTAAGTTATATAAAAACTATCCTAACAATATGCAATAAAAGCACAATTGGAATTGCACTTTAGTCCAACCTAGAGATTAAATTGTAGATAAGTATTCACTAATCAAAACCCTAATACAAAGCAACATAAACCTTGCCCTTGGTGGTGCAGGAGAAAGGAAGGAAATTGCAAAGTAGAAAGTCTTGTGAAAATAATGAAATACCAAAGCCAAACAATCACCACTATAGGTAGAACATGTCGTAGTGACAATGATGGTTGAATGGTGAATCTTGAAGTAACATTTAGGAGAGGCTCATTACGGTCCCTATGTGCTCGCCAGGCAAAACCTAGATGTCACAAAGACCCATATGCCACAAAACTTGAAAGGCAATGGAAAATAGTTAATAATACAACCATTACAAATCAAACATTAAATGTTAGTAAAGTAATGCTAGCATTACTTCACTTAGAAAAATATAAATTGAATATATGCTTTTATCCTAATATCAATGTAGGCCTCTAGCATTACTTCAATTGAGAAAAATATAAATTGAATATATGCTTTTATCCTAATATCAATATAAGTCTCTTGCCCTAGTAAGAGGCCAAATAACATGGTGAATGTAAACTTTAGTTACAAGTAAAATGTGAATGAAAAATATGAGAAAAAAAAAATGAGATTCTTCCAACTTTGTCCTCATCAGTGATTGTGCATGCTTAATAGAAAAATGCTCAACCGATTATCATAGTCCTTACAGCCCTAAGGACAAGGACTAATAAGAACAACTAGATCTGGCTTAGAGTCTTTAAAAAAAGTGGTTTATCACTGGATAAGTTAATTTAGAATAAACCCTTTATATAAGTCAACTTTCGATACTTTAAACCAATAACAAAGGTGGCTTCCCATTCAGACTTTCTATAACTTCTCATACTCTAGAGTTTAACAAGTTCATTACCACCACATATTTGCCATAAGTGTTTAATTAAAAATATAGCAAGAAACTTGACCACGGAACACCACACGAAAATTTCAACGGTCAAGTTCAGCCTAGATATTTGTCGTAATGAGTGAAGAATCAGATATGCTACCCGGCTTGGGAATATTCTGTCAAGTAATGACGTGAGCACTGATCTCACGTCCACTTTACAGGAATTTAGTCCGTCATTCCGAACGCCGTTATCGTCATAAAAATTTCTATTAATTTGTTCGAGTTGTGACGGTTACAGATTCTGTCGATCCCATGCATACCGCGACCGACTCCCGTGACATGAAATGATATTATTATTGTATGTTGTGAAAGGGATAGTCACTCCCATGACATTAAATGTTAATACTATTATATGTAGCGACAGGGATAGTCACTAACCGAGAAGATTATTAAATTCGTATGAAAATGAGCGTAAACCGCCGATAACGGCGCTGACGTCGCCGGTGGGACTGAATTTTCCTATAATTTATTTTGTACTATAATAAAAAAAGAAATTGCTACAAATTATGGTGTAATATAATAAAATTTAATATTCCACGACAAATGAATGTTCCGAAATTGGGAAACAAGCGAAGATTTGGAAAAGTGGGAAGTGTAACCGCTTGTGAGTTAGTATGGAATTTAAGTGTGGAGTGGGCAAAGAGGGAGAATATTAGGATGATTATGTCAACTGGGTCGTTGGTCAGGGAAGGTATCCAATAGAAAAGTACCACGTGGCATTGTTTTTTTTTTCATGTAAATTGATTCAACCTATTGATACGTGGCACTGACATTCACCATGAAGAAGGCATGTTTTATAACACATATGGTTGATAAGGGGCGTTGAGATATAGCCACAAGGAAAAGACAAAGCCCTACATATAGGAAAATATGTTGATGTAACCAAAGGTTAAGTGAGATGTCTATATATGTCTATAAGGGTTTGGTTTGGTTGGGTGCAAATGTTGGAAATGGTATCATCTTGAAAACTAAATCAAAGAAAACTGAAATATTATCCCCAATGATTAACAAAGGTACTTAAAGTGGGTGTATCGACCCTACCATCTCCAATTTCATTCTACCAAACGATTAAGCATTTGAACATTATGATTGAAATCACTACCAACTCAATGAAGCATGTAGTGCAATTTTCAAAACAGAGGCCAGGTAAGCCTAAGACAACTAACTTTCCTACATAGTTAATAACTATGAGCACGAGAAAAACATGTCCCTAACTCTTATCATTCAAATCTATCATTCAAAAATGGGTGATGTGAATATTAATTTATTATAGTTTTTTTTTATATATAGAGAGAATTGAGGAAAGTGAAGTGTACTTTATAAGTCACTATATGAATGTGATGTTAGTATGCATGTGATGTTCAATTTAATAATAGGTTAATAAATTAAAATAAAAAAATTAAGATTTATATAATAATATAAAAAAATGAATTAGAAAAAAAATTGGATATATTAAAATAAAATGTAATAATTGGGTAAAATCATTAAGATAGGTTACATTTTTTTAGAATGAGGTTCGGTGAAATATTGCAAATTTCTTTTTTTGAGTAGGGAAAATGTCAATAAGTTATTTTGGTTGAGTGTTGAGAGTTTAAGAGTATTTCGATAAATAGCTTAGCTGAGTTTACTTGGGGTTAACAATTTGTGTCGAGAATTTTGTTAGAAGAAATATTTTTTTAGTAGAGAGTTAAGTTTCTCAAATGAGAATTTGAAATCCAACCATGATTTAAGAATCTTGGAAGTGATTATTTGCTTGGATTTTTAATAATTAGGTAAAATCATTAAGACGGGTTACATCTTTTAGAATGAGGTTTGATGAAGTATTGCAAATTTCATTTTTTTGAGTAGGGAAAATGTTAATAAGTTATTTTGGTTGAGTGTTGAGAGTTTAAGAGTATTTCGATAAATAACTTAGTTGAGTTTACTTGGGGTTAACAATTTGTGTCGAGAATTTTGTTAGAAGAAAGATTTTTTAGTAGAGAGTTAAGTTTCTCAAATGAGAATTTGAAATCCAACCATGATTTAAGAATCTTGGAAGTGATTATTTGCTTGGATTCTTAGCTAAGAATATTCAAGACTCCCAACATAGAATATATTAAGCTCCCTTTTGAGAGTTTCTATGTTATAAAGAAACATAAAAAATGGTAGGGTCTCATTTTCCTCATATAAGTGAGCTTTTAGATGAGAGATTGAGAAGACCAAGCCTGAAGAAGATCCCTATACACCTCCAACTTCATTTAGAAACAAATTTAACAGTGCAAAGTTGGTTGTTCTTGAATTTTTTGTGTGTGTATTTGTTTTTTCTTAGCAATTTTTTTATTCTTTGTGTGCTGCCAACAGTAGGATGTCTCCTTGGTATGAAGTCCCAATTAGACCTCACGTTGTTTGGAGTAGGATCCCCATCCAGATAATAGTCTCGACCATCATTATTCTTAGAGATTTTCCTTGGCTACAATTATCAACATAAGAGATTATACACAAACATTGTGATAAGCAAGTTGACACTATGAAGAATACAATTGCAATGTATAGAAGGTTCCGGGGATATTTCTTTTGGGCCAGTGTAATTAAAAAATGGGACGGTGCTATTCCAATCTGGAAAACTACTACATAAATGCAATTACCCAGTGCTCTGGAATCCCAATGGAACACTATCACTTTTTGTTTGCAATCGCGTGGACTGTATCACTCATCGGACAGGGATTGCCTCAATTGGAAAGGTCTCGGTGGCACATCGACTGTATGCGCAAAGCATATATATCTCCAAATTGTATTATCAGAATTCGATACATGTGATAATATTTTTCTGCCAGCATTTTGGAAATCTGGATGCCCTTTAAAAATCATTATTTTTGCCTGGCTGGTTTTTCATGACAGGAATCTCACTTGGTAGAATCTCCAGAAGCACAAATGGTGTGGGCCTGCTATATTCCCCCTCTATAGATCTAATTCTGAGAATAATTTGCATATTTTCCTACAGTGTCCTCAATCCTAGTTGATTTGGCAGCACTTATCTGCTCACTTTGGCTTTGCCATTGTCAATGCTCCTTCTATCTATGAGGCTTTCAAAACATGGAGAAACATGTACTGCAAGTGGAGGCCCATTCCTTTGTTAACAATCTGGGCCATTTGGAAATGGTGAAATCGAATGAATTTTTATTCCAAAAGGGAACCGTTTTATAAAGTTTTCGAATCTATCCTTTGTTTTTATGAAGCGCTAGCTCGGCCACGACATCCCAAAGTCGGACAAGGAAGGAATCAACAGCCCAACAATGCCTATGGATGTCCCTGTACTTTTTTTGACGGCACTGCTCAGCACGACACATGCGCTTGTGGAGTTTATATAATCCCAGAAGAAGGACAAGCTTTTGACATACATTGGAATGGAGGACCTGGAACTAACAACAAAGCAGAAATTATGGCCCTGGCTAGTCTCCTTTCTATCTCTGACTTCCTTGGCCTCAAAAACCTTCATATTTTTGGAGACTCGAAAGTCACCATCGACCATGTACTGTCTAAAAATATCATAAAAAATATACATCTCTCTAGCTAGTTGAACAGGCTTGAAGCTTTGTGGCGCAACAAGAAAGGCTACACAATCTCCCATATTGTCAGGGATAAAAATTGGAGAGCAGATGCTTTATCAAAACAGGGGCTAACAACGCCACAGGGTATATGGAGGATGCAGATTACAGTGGACAACACCTTCCACCAGATCCAAGACGTTTCCATGCTGGGTACATATTTCTCTATTTTGTGAAGTCAAATCAGGTATGATTTTCTGTTTCCCAACTTTTGATTCATATTTTTATCTTTTTTCCAAACATAATCTTGGCTCAAGGGACTGATTTTTGGAATTCTATATGAACATATGTGCATTATGCAATATATTTCCTCATGACCTCTGTGTAACAGATCTGATAGGGCTACATATATCCTTTCTCTCCACGTGGTTTGAACCACATTCCATTTTTCATATCAGATGATTTCCATATCAACATCGCTGTACATATCTGTTGGATGAATATAATACAACTATACAGGTTTTTTTCACGCTGAAAAAAGGTTCTTCCATGAATAAAGTAGAAAGAGTAAACCTCTAAGAGAAAATTAATATTACTATTCTAGTAAAGACACATGGGAACATAGAAAGAATAGTTAGTTAATTTGCAAAATAGTTCACATAGTAACAACGATTATGAAAGAAACTAACAATACACATTCAATAAGATATATAATAAAGCCAACAAAATAGTTCATTTTCTCTAGTATGTATGAACGCAAACATATACCACAAAAATTAAAAGAAGTCTTACAACATCCATTATACATGTATGAAAGTGCACTGACTTTGAGAGCTTCAAATATTAAGTGCAGGTTCCAAGATACTCGGTTACAATGATGCAACACTAGCTCCAATAGTGGAACATTAAGCCACTACTTGCTCCTCCAAAGAATGATCTTCTCTCCTATGCCAAGTTAGAGAAGCAAAGGAAGAAATTTCTTTTGCTCGAGGCATGAGGGTTTATTTATGACGAATGAGGTGACCTTTCACCGCCCATGTGACTCTTTAAATCCCTCATGACTCCTAAGCTCCCATGTGACATTTGAGATTCTATGTGACTTTTGAACTCCTACATAATTCCAGGACTTCATAGTGACTTTTAACATTCCACATGTGACCCTTGGGCTTCCACACATTTTACATTTACTCATTTTTTGAAAATACAAAATTACATTCCACAAATTGTAGAAAAATACATGGAAACCATAATAATTTTGTGATGACACTTTGAGAAGCCATGATTTGGCGACTGTGACATGAGACTTCATTTGTAATGTATCAATGCCAATTTATCCTCTTTGTTTCTATGTCTTCAATCCTTCATGATGGATCTAGTTTGTACTTCATCTTCACCCTCCAAAGGGTTTGGATAAGTGTTGGGACCTTCTAAGTTAAGATGATTTGCAATCTCTCTACCTCAGTCCAAGATTCCTTTACTCCCACATGATAACATATGTGTGACTCGTATCCACAAGTGTCCTTCTTGTAACCTCTTCTTGATGATATCCTTGAGCATCATCTTGCCATGATAGGATTATGGTACCTACAAATGAAGTACACTCATGACAAGACAACATCAGTCCTAAAATCACCTACTCTATCTTGTACAAATGTTGACACTGATGGGATTGTGTGCAGGGGTTGAGGGAAGAGGTCATGTTGAGAATGTTGTGTAGAGTCAAGAGACAAGAAGTGAGGGTATGGACATTGTGATTTCACAATGCGCAATGGAAAGGGAGAGGCAAGACATGAGTTTAACATTGGGCAAGTCCAAGAGGCAATGATTGTAAGCTTAGGCATTATGACTACGCAATGCATAATGCTTGAGGGAGAGGATCCATGTATTGTGCAATTAACCACTGCAAGGGTTGAAGGATGTTCCTACTATCCATTGAGACTATGAAATGCATAGTAAGGGAAAGGTCAAACAAGGAATTGTGCAAAGAGAAATTATTTAGGAGACAAGAGAGGAAAGTTTGGGCACTGTAACTATGTAGTGTGCAGTAGCTGAGAAGATAGCTCATGGGATTGCACAATTGAACACTACAAGGGTTTAAATATGACCCTGATATCCATTGAGACTACACAATGTGCAATACAAGGCATGATGGATCAAGGAATACACAATAGGTGAGTGTAAGTGGAAAGTTTGAGGGTCTGTACTCTAAGGTTGCTCAATGCACAGTTGGAGGAGGTTGTCCTCAAGATGGGCATACTGTGTAGGTCTAAGAGGTAAGGGTCTCATCTGTGAGGCTTAGGAGTGTACATTGCACTTATCACATGACTAGAAGGTTATTTGTGCTCGTGACCTATGCAAGCTGTGGGGACAAAGAAAGACTCCAAAATTGACTAAGTGTGAGATCAATGAGACAAGAAAGTAAGAGCACATAACAGTTCTTGAACATGATAATACACACATATATACCCAGGAATATGATACGAAGTCATAGAGTACCCAAAACCAACAAGCATATAATGAAATGATGGTAAAACGACACTTATCTCTAAGTGCGACACTTAAGATGTACCTTTATGACACAAGTGTCTATCACAACAAGAAGATGCACTATGCCATGGGAGAGTATCTAGAACATATTCTTATGATAGGTAGCATCAACTAGTGCAAGAGAGTGTGTTGGAGCTGCCCCTAGAAGGTGTACCATGGTGCTCTTTAAGATGTGTGAAAACAAGCAAAAGCGACACATGCAATAGTGAAAGTGACGCATGCAAATACAAAGAAAACATGAGCAACACATGTAAGAATGAAAGTAGGAAAAAGAAACGTTTACAAAAGATAGAGCAAGCAAAAATGATGCATGTGAGGGAGAAAGAAAGCAAAAACGATAGTTGAGAAACTCACCGAAAAGATGGAGCATTTTCAACCATGAGTGAGAGAATGCTCCTTATACTCCAACAATGCTCAGAGTTCAAAAGAAAAAGATGAATATAAAGATGAACTCTAGAATGGAATATTTTTGTAGGGAGAGTAGACATACAATTAGGGTTAAGATTGGTCAGTGCCTTAGTGCATGTTTAGAAACTAAGAGCCAAGAGTGAATTGAATGACTTGAAGAAGTACACTCTCACTATCGATAGAGAGTGTGCAATCACTATTTGTAGAGGATGCCCTTAAGATATCACTATTTACAAGGATTTTTTAGTCTCTATCACTAAGAACTGCACAAGCATTGGCATCAAGGACTGTGCAGACGCTACCATCAAGGATTGCACAATCACCATCTCTAGAGACTACATAGTCACTGTCATTAGGCATTGTGTAGTGCTTGACTTCCAAGGACACACATTGACTGCTAAGCTTTCTTAAAAAAGGTTTGTTATGAAAGAATCACAAGATAAGCACGTAAAGGTAGGTCTCTTTGAAACTTGGAATTCTTGAAGGAAGACTTGAACACTTGAACAACATGACCGAGCATGGACTTACCACTTGACATGAAAGTTGGCATGGCCATAAGGAGGGTCCAAAATTTGGATGTAGGAAAATTTTTGGAGGGTTTCTGTTACAACGACAACACTTGGTGATTCACTAGAAGAAATCCAACTTCTCTTTTTAGGTCTATCTTTAAGTATAAGAACCATGTAGATCACCCCATCTTCACCACTTACCTTGATTAAAGATATAGCCTTTCTTATCCCTTCCTTGAATTTAAACACATTTACAAGACTTGCCATATCTCAATTGTTTCGATTGGGAGAACGATAATATATATTTGTTAGTTTAGGATAATCAGAGTTTTAGTTCCATCTCTAGAGGCTTGTTCAGTACCTCAACAAAGTCAAGGAAACACAAGCATTTTTTCACTATTGTTGGGTGTGGAGCTTGATTATCTTCTTTATTCAGAAGTATCGCCACGTGGGACCCTAGATCCTAATGGGGTGGAAAAACCGGCCATTTAATTTTTGTCAGGGGGGTCTAGGGTGGGGCAATGATGATTTTATGAGCCCCCTAGCAAGGGTTCGAGGGAAGCACCCTCGAAGCTAAAAATAGATGTCAATTTGACTTGTAAAATATTATAATTTTGTAGTCAGTCTGGGTCGTTAATTAGGCGAATGATCTGATGGTATAAGTTATGTTAATTTATGGTTTTTTGCCTTAGAAGGCAACCCTCAATTTATATGAGGGAATTGTATTGTGGTTGTGTATGTGTATTTTGAGTGAGAAAGAGAGAGGATACTGTGTGAGAGCAAAGAGAAAATTACAATGGATCTACTGTAGGTTGTATCTCTTCATTTTGTTGGATAATATAAAAGGAAGGACTAGATGTTTTTTCATGGACATAGCCCAAACTGGGTGAACCACATATATCCCTATCTCTCTTTTTTTATGCGTTTTGTATGTTTATGTTTCTATAATATTTTATGTTTTCCATTACTCTGTAATATATAATTTTCTAACAACTTCTAGCAAGCCTATTGAGTACCCCGATGAATTTTCTTGCTTCACCTTTCTATGCAGGAAGCATTTTTGTTCTTTCACCCCTTATATTATTTTGAAAATGCTCATGGGAATTTTATTAACGTTTACATCACTAGGGTGGAAGAGGGATCCCAAATTATTTATAAGCAAGAGAGGTTGTTTCTTTTGCAAATATTCTTATATACCTTTGAAATGATGTGACCGAGTTTAGTTTTCTCCTTTCACTTCTCTACTTGATTGGATTGATAGGTCGAAACACCATTCAATTACAAGCCGAGTTAGGAATGAAGGTCCTAAAATATATATGTGCTTTGTAATTCCACCAAAGGCTTTTCATCTGGAATGAATCATATTTTCTATCTAGACATCATTAAATTTTAAAGATGTGAAAAACCAAGCAAAGAATGGGATCATAGGCTAGCCAAGCATTGTTCATCACCACAATTTCCCTTTCCAAGCTTCGCTACATGGTTATCTTTGAGCCAAACAAAGAAGTTTTCATGCACATTCTTATTAAATAAAGAGATGGGAGATAACAGGCAGGACTAAAAATAAGAAAATAGAGCAAGTGGAAAGACTAAAATGAAAAGCAGAATGCAAGGATGGTGTGATGCAAAAGGAAAACTAAAATACACCTTAGCCTAAACCTAACCTAACTAGGTAGAAGGTCTTCAATTATTAGATCCATGTTATGAGAAAGATTAGGGGAATAAAATATTAACTGATCTCACTCAGAAACTTCACAAAGACTGTGGGGGTCTGACATAACTATCAATAACCAGTGAAGTTCCCCAAATCTTTGACAAGTATCCGAGCAATAAAGAGATGGATCAAATATAAACTTGACATTTAATGCATGAGATGTTCCATTATTCAATGATAAGGATGTGTCAATTTGAGATACTTCACAAACATTTCGAATTAGAGAATTTTCCTCCTCACATGATAATGCTAAGAAATGATTGATTCCTCTTTTCCAATAAAAGAGATCACTACTTTGTATCTAATGAAATTTGGAAGAATTAACACTGATTGCTGGTACAACAATGTCTGAAAACTAGTTAGGATACAAAAAATAGTGAAGCTAGGATGACAAAAGATCAGAAGCATGTGTCAAATCATATCCAACATTGATATCAACTTGAGGAATTACATCCACCAAATTATTCAAGCACTCACTAACACCCAAGAGGATATATTGTGCTAATAAAATGATCAACTTCATAACAAAGATTAGAAAGATAAGAAGTCAATCATCCACAAAAGGATTTGACAAGGAGAAATATTTTAGCTGGTAATGACATTTATTTTGATAATCATTATGAAAGGTTTTAAAGTTGTGTACATCCATGAAAGATATGTTCTCCAACCCTGAGTTTGATACAAGGAGTTCACATGAGGGAGAATTAGGAAAACAATAATATTTTATTTGATAAAAAACTCTATCTTTAGGATTAAAAAGGTTAACTTGAAAATGTTGAAAATCCTTCAAGAGTGAGATCGCATCTAGTGAAAAAATGGTAAGGAAATAATTAAGAAAGGAAATATGGATCCAATATAGTTTGGGGATCTCCTCAAGATCACGAGAACCTGACATAACCGTCAATAGTAGTTGAAGTGCCTCAACTTCCTAACAAGTCCTTGAATTTTCAGATGATAGAGCATCAAATTTTGGTGGCTATCAGTATATATGCACTAGTATCATCATACGTATCATTGAAAACATTGTTAATGCCACTGAATTGATTAGATTTAATATTTAGCACATGGAACCCTTCATGGATAAATAATCTATATGAATTAGCCAGAGAGCTTCCTTGAACATCTGTAACATCTTCCTACTTACTTATGAAAGATTGACGATTAAAAAAATCATGAACAATGGGTTCAATCTTTTCATCTTCGAATTGTGAAACCACAGCATCTTATACTTGATTATAGTAAAAGCTAATAGTGTAAATATCTAAAGGATTGAAAGAAACTTCTGGCGTAGCAGGATCTTCAAACACATCTGAGTACAATGAATAGTGTGTTAAAGGTGACGAAACATGAAAACATTAAGGAGGAGAGGCATTAGTTGCAACTGAATTTGATTCAAAATCCACACCTAGGTACTCATATCATCTTGTGATAACAACATATCAATATGCATGTTATGCTCTATAGGATCATTTGAACATTTTTTATCACCGACGACAGTGCCTAGGTGATAGCAAGGAGGTGAATGCAAGATCATATCACGAGGAGGCTGATGACTAATAAAATCAACATAAATTTCATTGGCATAATGGTCAAAGAATGGCATACCAATGTGATTTGGGGATTGGCATTTCTCTTCTTCAACAATATATATCAAAGTTTTGAAAACCTAATTTTCTGATTCTTCTGATTTGGTATTTGATGATATATGGATCAAAGGAATTTCAAGAACATCCTAAAATGAAATATTATCTGAATAAAAAACTAGAGTTTGCAAACTATGATCAGGATACTCAACAATTAGATCAAAGACATGAAAACCCAGATCTTCTTGAGGAGGTAAAATATCATCCAATTTACTTGGGCACTCAATGTCAAGGTGATTTTTTCTCAAGGTTACAACTTGAGTAAGGATTTTTAGATCATTTGATTGGTTATCAAGATCACAAGATTATTGATCATCATTTTGACATGGAGGAATCTAAAAGAGGGAAGATATAGGGAAAGTGTCTTCACTATTGTTCTCCTTTACTTGTGAGATATAACCTCATTGTTCTTGATCACCATGTGAACCAACAAAAAAATAATCAAAAGTATCTGGAGCAATTACTGGTGGAGTGGATTGATTAAGAAAATCAAGGTACAAAGGGTCATGAGGTGTAAACAATAGAGGATGATAGGAATCCCTTGAATAAACACTACTTTCAATTGAAATAGATTCAAGATTAACATTAATCATTTTTTAGTGTTATCTTAAAGAATCAAGGGGTTAGATTCGATGGAATCATGAGAAGGATGATTTTTTTTGAATGAAAACTATTTCATGGGAAGAAGATGACTATGGGTGAAACAAATCAACAAGTTGGTTTTCATATTTCCTAGCTCCAACCTCGACACAAGGAACCCCTTTGTTTGGTAATGGGAAAGGAGGAGGGAAAGTAATAAAATGAGTAATAGATTCCTCCTCTAAGAATGGAGGTTCCTCATGATAAAGAAAAGTTGGAAGAGAAAAATCATTAGGAGTATCTAATGCAAATTGTTCAAGGAGATTAGAACCAAACATTTAAAATTCACTCATGAAATCCCAATCGACATCTTCTTCGAAAAATTCATAGAAAATGTGAAGAAACCGATCAAGAAAATCCTCTAATGATTCACCAAGTTTCATTCTAAGATTATTGGTCCTTTTATATACATATTTATAATCATACATGTCAAAATATTTGCGAAGCTCTCTAACAATTTTCTCAAATGAATGAATAGAAGGAGTTGGTAATGTATGACACCAACACTTAACATGGTCTTCAAGTGTAACATTGAACGGTATAGTTTTAGCATCATTACAATGTATTCCATTAGGAAGGAAAATTTGAATGAATAAACACATAGGCCCAAGCATGGTTGTTGGACCCTTTCCATCAAACATGAGTTGTGACAAGTTATAAATGATTTCAATGGGGATTGTAAGATTTGATTTGTTCAAAAAAACATCGCAGGATTATGATTTCAGAAGAATCCATTCAAGATAGGAGATTGAAAAGAAACTTAATGAGCTCAGCTTGTCATTTAGTCCTCCTTCTAGTGCCAAATATGTTGAAGGTGCTAGATGTTGCCAATAGTAGGGGGTCTCTCCAGTATGAAGTCCCAATTGGAACTCAAACCATTTGGAGTAGGAGCCCCATTCGGATAATAGGCCTGACAACCATTATTCTCAGATATTTTCCTTGGCTGCTGTTAGGTTCCTATACCAACAAGAGTCATAATTTTGAATGACTAAGGTGAAGCCTTGTAATATTGTACATACCTTTGCTTTCTGCAAATGTTTTCCATATTAAAAAATTAAAAAATGTAAAGAGGATATGTCCTAAAAGAATAATAAAAGGACAAAAAGAATAAGAAAAGGTCAAAAAATGAAAATATATGAACCCCAAAAGACAAAAAGAGACCATGAAAGTGAGCAAGTCAAAATGCCACTACTATTTACTTTTAGGCATGGTAAATGATTTTGTGCAGCTTCTCACTCATGCCACAATCCATGATAGTCAAATTGTTTAAACTTGGCTATTTCATGTTTTAAATTTTATGTTTATAGTTAGAGAATAAAATTTGACCAAACAGTGTAATCTTGGTAGATCATTAGATAGGCAGAGTAAAAAAAAGGAGCTCATCAGTTTAATCTGAGCCCTTGGATGATATAAGGTTAGAATTAAATAGTTTACTTTGTAAGAGAAAAGAAAATGATTGATAAGGGTTTGCTAGCCTAAATGTACCCAAATAAAGTGAAGAAAAATTGGTAGAACAAGTAAATGGGTAAGTAGTGGAAAGGTTGCAAGAAATATCATGTGATTACAAAAAAGCACTTATGTCATTGTTTTAAATGCATCTTTCAAATATGCATAAGCAGTAAACAAAGCAAAGACAATGGTTCACAATATGGTTTATTTAACACCCCCTCATTCATTTCACCCCTTTACTTTACTAATTTCCCATAAATAGGTTCTAGTGCTTGAATCCTTTAAGTCAAAAAGGCTTAGAGCATTTCTCTAACTTCTGGAGGGACCAGACCCTCGACTTAATGACTTAGGGGGACAAGTACTAGAATCCCCTTCATAAAATTTGTTTCCACTCATTACCCTAATAAAATCCCTTTTCCTAAAGATTTAAACACCTTTTACCTAGAAAAAATAATACCCCCCTCCCCCCCCCCCCCATATAAAACCCTTTCACACAGAAAACCCACAAAAAAGCATTTTTCCTAAGTATAAAGCTAAGTACACAAATGTTTACTTTACCCTTGTACCAAGGGAAAACCCACTCCACCATTGCATTTTCATATTATCATTAACTTTATTATATAAATTCCCCAAAATCCCCATTATCTCGTATTAAATTAATTCCGTTACATAAATACCCCCAACCCTTAGTTTTCATAAAAACTATATAAACCACCCATATCCTGATACAATCTTACTTATTTACCTAATATTGATAAACTTAAGTTAAACCCGGTATTAAACTCAACCGACTCCCTAATCCCTCATTAAGCCCAACCTAATCATTTCAAACCTCCGATTTATCCCTAAACTCATCTCGAACCGCCGTGATTAAATCCCTGGCCCCCCCATCAACTCCCGTCATTTCCCCCCACACAGCTCTTCCGCCCAACTACTATTGATCATCAACCCCCTCTCATCCAATGGCGCACAGCCATATCGGCCGTGCCTGATGGCTGAACATTAACCACCCGATAAAGTGGTTTTTGCCGACCCCATGGATGCTACATGTCAAGCATTGTATCGCATCAGGTGACCCCTCCCGAATACTGCTTGCACCAAAAAGCGGTATGATGGCCCTCCAAAACCGCTTTCCCCACTTAACCGAAGAACCGTTAACTGTTCATTCGAAAGTGAACCCGTCAAAATTAATCATTTTTTCTATAAAAGACCGCAAAGCCCTCTTTCACCCTTTTTCCGTGCATTCTCTGTGTAAACTATGTGAACCATTGCAATCCTTGCAAATGCCAAATTTACCACCAGAATTTCAAGACTGCTCCAGAAGACATTGTAGACAACCTAGCTGACTTCCCAGTCCTTACCAAGACCACAGCAACCACTACAGCTACCATGAACCACCATTTTTAGAGGCAATTCGCCCAATTCCATGTATTTCACCACGAATTACCCCTTACCCTTGCAAATTTCAAAACCTCTAACTTGCAGCAGGAAACAAGTCATAGCAAGAGGCAAGGCTCAATCCGGCCTCTGAACAAGAATATACAGAAGGATTAACAAAGGTAACCAACACAAAGGTAGATAGAAGTAGGCCCACAACTCCATATGAAGACATACAAGAGCTTTCCACATCAAAGACTCAGATGTTGGAAAGGTAGCTTAGTATGGAAGTGTCTTCATTCAGTAGGCCTACAGACAAAGACCAAGACTTAAAGGACAGGTATAAAGAAATTAAAATGAGGAATGAGAAGCTTAAAGCCCAAACATATGCTCAATACCTAAAGGTCACTCCCAAAAATCAAACAAGGCTAATGTCAGCCTTTGACGTCAAGGAGGGAAGGCTACAGATGTCCTTTATCAAACCTACAACACAATAGCCCAAGACATCATCAGATTTCAAGAGGGTTGACTTCAAAGTCTTGGCAAGGGATATTCATCCCATAGACCAAATAGAATTGCATAAACAGGTTGGAGAAATGATATACTCCACCCTCACAAGTAAAGCCATGACTTCCCATCAGCTACAAAACTCACTGAACAACATCTTGGCACAATTTCAGTTGGAGAAGGCCTCCTCATAGGCCAAGGATACGAGGATTAAGTCTTTGGAAGACTTGGTTATTGAGTTGGGACATGATCCCAAGGATATAAAATCTATTGAGTAGTTGATAAAGAAGAATAACGATGATATTGTTGCACTAAAGAAGTAATTGAAGATACCTCAACTGCAACATCCTCAAACACTTGAAGTCATAGAGAACCAAACCAAACATGAAGAGTTGATGGACTTGGTCTTGAAACTCAATGATCAACTAAGAGAGATAGTGAAATAATTGGATAGCTTGATCTAATTAAAACAAACTGACATTGCCATAACTTCTACAAATTTCATCCCTACAGTATCTACAACAGCCCCTTCTACACTAGCAGCTTCACTTGCACCAAGATCTCCACTTGCCACAACATTGCCAATTAGAGCAGAGTTTACAACAATCGGTGCATCAGGAGAAAAAGCAGCAGAATTAGTTAAAGCCATGGAAGAGATGTCAATTTAGGCTACAGAAATGAATAGACTAAAGGAAAAAGAGGCAAATTTAGAATCTGACTATAAATTTGCCCAAATTATGCAAAAGGAAGAGGCAAAGAATGGTAACAAGATGAGTGAAAAGGTCAAAACCTTGGAAAGAGACCTAACATTAGAGAAACCGCTTAGACAGGCCAAGGAACTGTTATGGGCCAATATCATTAACTCTGTAAAGGATACTTGGCCATCTATTCAGGTTATGTTTGAGCAGACATAATTGATAAAGATAGCCACAATAGCTATTTAGAAAGTCAAGGAGTAATTGGGTGAGATGCCTGAGGATACCAATAGACTCATCCACTTCCTTAATAGCAAAAATAGATATAAGCTTTAGGAGCTCAATATAAAAGAGAGGACTGAAACCATTTTGGAAATAAGGAAGGTCCTTTCCAAGTGAAACCTAATGCTGAACTTAGAAGAAAAGTGCCACAACATGAAGGTGGCCATTGATAGATTCATGGCCAATTTCCAAATTTTAAGGGAAAAAGGATTGCCCAGTCCATTGGTCATTAATGACAACTTTAGGACATAGTTGGGCTATGATAATAGACTCAGGTAGTTGGCTAAAGAACAAGCTAGCACTTCATCTATAAAAGCACTACCAACAGGCAAAGTTTTGTATAACGCCTTCGAGAACTTGTTTTTTCTCCACCATGAGATTAAACACTTGTTCATCACTAAGCCCAATTTTTCCAAGTATATCGCAGATGATGAGATATATAGGTGGATGATGAATGTCAAATTACCTAATGCAAAATGGTGGGAAACAATGACCGATTTACTGTGAGAAATTTACAGAAAAAGTTACTGCACAGTAAAAATAAGAACGACCAGGTAAACAGATGAAAACATGTCAGCATGCCAAAGTGTATCAGAGTCAAATAGTATCAGGTGAAAGATAAAATTTGAAGAAGATTCCAGCGTGAAAGACCACAACTGCAAGCCAACATAAAAGGATACAAATCCAACCATATAAGCTAGCAGTACCACATAAAAAGGGACAACATGAAACAGTTCAATAGCTATCTCTATCTTCTTGCAAGAAGATATTTGTATTTCTTAGATTAAATCTCAAGTTAGTTTGAGATATTTTGTGATAATTTTTGTATAAATACTTCACAATTCAAAGTATGTAGGGTGGATTCTTAGAAATTTCTGTAGGCCTTCTTGATCAAAAGGTTGTAAGCTATTGTATCACTGTTTGGACCAGCAAGCTCGATTAATGTATGAATACAAGACATTTCACAGGATTCATGTGTAGAACGAAGTACAGAAAAGTATTTTCTCTTGTGTCGTTATCTTTCTTTGAGTTTTTTTCCACAATATTTAATGTATCTGAAATCTGAATGTTATAATATGGAATGATATCTCAGAATTTTCTTCATTGCACTCTGTTTTAACTATTATGCATTTTAATGTTTTCTGCTAATTATCTAAGTTAAGGAATTCTTGATTGCTCCTTAGTTTAGGTAGTCTCCCTGTAATATATAGCAAAGGATTCTTAATTTCCCTTTGCTCATGATTATCCTCTGTTTCTCATTTTAATCCCGGTCCGAGAATTCTTAAGTGCTCTCTCACCCTCGTTAAGATCATTTCACCCATCTGGTCCAAAGACCTACACTTTACTCTGCTAGCTTGCCCTTTGAACACTCCCTTTAATGAGTTAATTCTAGTTCTGCTGCCCTTCTTTGACTCCATAGCCCAATGGTCTAGAGACATCATTCTATCCATCTATTTTAAGGATTCGAGCATCCAACTTTCAATACAAATCAAAACCTCCTGAAATTTAAGAACTAGCCTAATATTCCAGCAAATAAAGCTAAATAATATAGAGAGAGCCCTCTCTGAGCCATAGGTTGGCTAGAGCCAATGCTTAAAAGATTGGTTTGTGGTTACCTCGGTCTTTTCCTTCTCCTGATAACTTCTAGGGAAAATTCTGAGTGATAACATAGTGGTGACCATACTGGGGACTCAAATCCTCAGTCCTAATAAAGCTGTAAGAAATTTTTAAATTCATATTTTGAGCCTCTTAAAGTAATTCATTAGAAGTTATTTTAAAAATCTCACAAAAAGAAAACAATTATTTTTTTTTGAAAGTCTGGCTTCAAGGATAACTCATTTTATTTGGGCTAACCCAGATCCACACCCTACCCCGGTAGTTGATAATCCCAACCTAATTTCAAGAAAGTATAAAAAAGAAGAAAGTTCAGCTAGCCAAATACCATTAGTTAAAGAAGATTCATGTCCTGATGAATGGTTATTTTTAGAAGAACTTCCCTTTGATGTGCCATTTGATTTATCATTATTTAGAACAAAATCCGAAAGTGTACTTGACGAAATTGTTATAGACCCTGAGTTTATTGCAGACCTTGAAGTCCAAAAGGCCAACAAGTCAATTGATGAATACATTCTGAATTCTCCACAATCATCCCTTAGTACTGCCAAGATCCCTTAGCTTTTTGAACAATTGTCCACTACTCTTAGCTCACCGTTGTTCCCTTCAACTTCTGAAGTCCATTCTTCACCACCATTTATACCTTCACTCCCTCACCAACCTAGCATTGCTTATTCACCACCTACTAGTGCTTGTTCGTCATCAACTACTGCATCATCTCCAAGTACCTCAACCCCACATCTTAGCCTCTCCCAACTTACTATTGGATTGTGTTATATTCTTTCCACGACTAACCCATGTAGTTAACTGGGGGGTTAGAAGGGGGGCGGAACCCCCCCTTCATTGTGCCGATTGCGTAGCGGGGGGAGTCATAGGGGGTTTGAGGGGTGCAGGTAACCCCACTCTATGGGGTTTGGGGCTAGTAGTCCCAGTTTTGGGATCCAGGGGAAAATCTCCTTGTATATGTGTTTTATGTGTTATGCTATCGCATTGTTAATTTTCTGTGTTTTAGAATTCGTATGCAGGTAATTTCTGTACGGGGTTAAAACCTACATTTGGTATCAGAGCTGTTTTGGCTTCAAGGGGATGCCTTTGTTGCTGAGGGGTTTTGCTCGGGCCTGTGGTAGACCCTGTTCAGTGGGATATCTACGAGATCAATTCTGGTGGTGAAAGAAGATGGTGAGCAGTGGAAATATAGAGATCAAGAAATTTAATGGTCAGAGTTTTGAGTTGTGGAAACTCAATATGGAGGATTTATTGGTGGATAAAGATCAGTGGATCGTGGTAAATCTAGGTACTAAACCAATGGGAGTGTTCGATGAAGAATGGAAGAAGTTGGATCGGAAGGCAAAGAGCATAATATGATTGTGTGTCTGAGATTCAGTAGTGTTGAATGTATCAGGGGAAGCTACGACGAAGGCTTTGCGAAACAAGTTAGGGACTTTGTACCAATCTAAGTCTCTCGTGAATAAAATGTTCCTATGGAAAAAGCTGTAAACCTGAGGATGAAAGATGGAGACTCGGTGACAGAGCATTTGAATGCGTTTAATACTGTGGTAAGTCAGTTATCATCTGTTGATATCAAAATTTCAGATGAAGATAAGTGCATTAGTTTGTTGTGTTCTCT
>APFE030906495.1:22699-109501 GCA_000404065.3 Pinus taeda | reverse complement strand
ACATGTAGATCATGAGGCATGGTTGATTGACTTAGGTGCATCCTTTCACTTCACTCCCCATAGAGAGTGGTTCTGCAAGTATGAGAAATACGATGGTCGTGATGTCTTCTTAGGGGATGATAGGAAGGCTAGAATAGTTGGTCGTGAAAAAGTAAAGTTGAAGTTGCAAGGTGGAAGGGTTAGAACACTTCTGGGTGTTCTACATATTCCTGCATTGGCCAAAAATTTGATTTCTGTAAGCAATTTGGATGATGCAGGTGTAAAAATAGTGTTTGAGAAGGATACTTGCAAGATGGTTCAGGGAGCACTGGTATTGATTTGGGGGGTTCGGATTGGAACTCTGTACAAGCTGCAAGGTAGCCCTATTGTTGATGGGTGCAACAGTTCTGTGGTTCCTGAAAGTGGAGCAGAAAATCTAGTGGTCTCTGGAGAGAAAACCATGCTGTGGCATCAAAGGCTTGGACATATTAGAGAGAAGGGCCTTAGAATACTTCATGGTAAAGGTATGGTAGAAGGTAAGAGTAATAGATCTCTGGATTTTGATTTCTGTGAAAATTGTGTATATGGGAAGTAGAATGGGGTGAGTTTCCACTCTGGTGGTAAGAGAGCGAAACAGATATTAGAGCTTGTGCACAGTGATGTGTTTGGACCTGTGAAAGTTCCATCACTGGGTAAGTCTGTGTACTATGTATCATTTATAGATGACTTCTCAAGGAATACATGGATATATTTCCTTAAGAAGAAATTTGAAGTCTTCGAAAGGTTTAGAGAATTTAAGGCTTTGGTGGAAAACCAGACATAGAAGAAGATAAAGGTGATGAGGACAGATAACAGTGGAGAGTTTTGCAGTAAGGAATTTGAAGAATTTTGTAAGAAGTGTGGTATAGCAAGACAGAAGACTACTCCATATACACCTCAGCAAAATGGAGTTGCAAAAAGAATGAACAAGACATTGATGGAAAGGGCAAGAAGCATGCTCAGTGGTGCTGGGTTAGGACAGGAATTCTGGGCAGAGGCGGTGGAGACAACATGTTACCTGGTCAACAAATAACCTTCATCAACATTGGAGGATAAGATTCCGAACGAGGTATGGACTGGTAAGAAACCCTCTCTTTCACATCTGAGGGTATTTGGATGTGATGCATATGTACATGTTGCAAAGGAAAAACGAACCATGTTGGATAGTAAATCTGATAAGTGCATATTTATTGGGTATAAGGATGGTTTAAAGGGTTATAAGCTTTGGAACCCAATAACAAGGAAGGTTGTGTACAACCGAGATGCGGTGTTCAAAGAGGTGAAAGATGTTATTAAACATGCAGTCCAACCAAAGGAACCTGAGAAGATAGAGTTTGATCTAAAGGAGGAAGAATCAGACTCTATAGCAAAGGAGGAATTAGAAGATGAAGAGACACAAACTCTGGGTGTAAGAAGATCAGTTCAAGAAAAAAGGCAGCCAGAAAGGTATAGTCCATCTACTTTCTGTTCAAATTTTTCTTTATCTATTACTAATGATGATCCTAGAATTGTGAAGGAAGCAGTTGATCCAGAGGATGGAAAACTCTGGAAAGAGGCCATGGTTGATGAAATGGCATCTTTGCACAAAAATGAGGCTTGGGATTTGGGGGAGTTGCTGGCTGGAAGGAAACCCATTGGCAACAAATGGGTATTCAAGAAGAAGACAAATACAAAAGGAAAGGTGGAGAAATACAAAGCTCAGTTGGTAGCAAAATGTTATTCCTAGGTGTCGGGAATTGATTTTGGTGATATTTTTTCTCTTGTTGCCAAGGAAACTTCTATTAGATTAATTTTATCTGTTGTTGCTGCTTTTGATTTTGAGGTAGAATAGATGGATGTGAAGACAACATTTCTTCGTGGGGATCTGAAAGAGGAGATCTACATGAAGCAACCTGAAGGCTTTGCGATGAAGGGTAAGAAAGAACTGGTATGCAAGTTAAAGAAGTATCTGTATGGGTTAAAACAATCACCAAGGATGTGGTATCAGAAATTTGATACATTTATATGGGGACTTGGCTTCACTAGAAGCAAAGCAGATCATTGTGTGCATTTTAAATTAATTGTGACCCGTGTTATTTATCTGGTCTTGTATGTGGATGATATGTTGCTGGTTGGAAATGAAAAAGAAATTATCCAAGATTTGAAGACCCATTTGTCCTCCAAATTCGACATGAAAGATCTTGGTGCTACAAACTATATTTTTGGCATGGAAATTAAAAGAGATTGGACAAAGAGGCAGCTCTGGTTAAACTAGATGAAGTATGTCGATACAATATTGCAGAGGTTTAATATGCAGGATAGTAAACTGGTGAAGGTTCCTATTCTTGTAGGTGTAAAGTTATCTTTTGAACAGTGTCCCAAGACACAAGAAGAGGAAGAGGACATATCCGTGTTCCATATGCAAGTGCAGTCAGTAGCTTGATGTATGCGATGGTTTGTACTAGACTAGACATTGCACATGCTGTGGGAGTATTGAGCAGGTTTATGTCAAAACTAGGGAAGGAGCACTGGATTATTTGTGCGGCACTAGTGATTATGGTTTGTGCTACCAAGGAAGACCAAGATTGGACAGAATGTTGGATATTCATGGCTTTGTTGATGCAAACTAGGCTGGAGATCTGGATCAGAGAAGATCTACAAGTGGGTATGTATTTAACCTATTTGGAGGGGCAATCAGTTAGATCAGTAAGGAACAATCTGTAGTGGCACTATCAACTACAGAGGTAGAATACATGGCAGCCACTCATGCAAGCAAGGAAGCAGTTTGGTTTTAGAGATTGTGTTCAAATATGGGGTTAGTATAGGGAGCTATAAGGATAGACTGTGATAACCAAAGTGCAATTTTCTTGGAAAAGAACCTTGCATATCATTCAAAGACAAAGCACATTGATGTTCAGTATCACTTTGTGAGGGATATGATAGAAGACAAAAAGGTGTTGCTGGTAAAGGTGGACAATTTGAAGAATACTGTAGATGCATTGACAAAATCTGTGAGCTCTGAGAAGTTATCTTGGTGTAGAGAAACAATGGGCATTGTAGGGATGGATAAATGACTAAGCTCTCTTGTGGACCCCTGTGGAAAGAAAACAACATGTGGGAGAATGTTGGGTTTTGTTATATTCTTTCCATGACTAGCCCACGTAGTTAACTGAGGGGTTAGAAGGGGGGCGGCCGCACCCCTTCGTTGCACTGATTGCATAGTGGGGGGAGTCACAGGTGGTTTGAGGGGTGCAAGTAACCCCACTCTATGGGGTCTAGGGCAGCACCTCGGAAAATTATGGTTTTGGACCCTATGTTAGGTTGGATGGACCTACCTATGGTTTTGTGCATGATTTTCACACATGGTTTTGGATGCCATGGTTTTCGGTTCATGGTTTTTGGACGTGATGGTTTTCGGTCCATGGTATTGGATGCTTCAGCATGTATAAATATGTATTGTAACATTGAAAGGAACATAATGAAAAATCAAGCCGGTAGTCCCGATTTTGGGATCCAGGGGAAAATATCTGTGTATATGTGTTTTATGTATTATGCTCTCGCATTGTTTATTTTATGTGTTTTAGAATTTGTATGCAGGTAATTTTTGCATGAGGTTAAAACCTACACTTACAACCATGGCAAATAGATATGCTCCTCTTGCTTTACCTGCCCCACTTGGTGCTACGCTAACAAACTACCAAAGTAAAATTGTTCAATTTGATGTCATAGGACACTACACTGCACAACACAATGTTAATAAGATGACAAATTACTTTGAACTATATGAAATTGATATTGGGGATGTTCAAATGAGACTATTTGCTCATACTTTAGTTGGGGATGCTAGGACATGGTTTAGAGAATTACCTGCTAATAGTATTGATAATTTAGATATGTTTTACCAACAATTTTTGAATAGATGGGAAAAGAAAAAGAACCCCTTACAGATCCTTTTAGAGTATGAAAATATTAGAAGGGGACCCAATGAAATTGTATAAGATTACCGCACTAGATTCAATAATATATATAATGCAATCCCAGTTAACCTTAGACCCCCACCTGACTTAGCATTAATAAAGTTTCCTGATGGTTTTGACATGGACATGGCATACCAACTTAGGGAAAGAAAACCCCAACCTTAGAGGAAATGCAAAGTGTAGTAGTTAGTGTAGAAGCCAATTTGTTAGCTAAAAGAGCCAGAGTTAGGAATGAAAGGAGAGGAACTGCAAAAGCTGAAGCTTCACCATCTGACCTCAAAATAGATGGTTTATCCAAAAGTATGGAGAAACTAATGGATAGAATAGGCAACATGGAGTGTAAACCTCAATGGGATAACCAACAAGCACCTTCAGTTAGAAACCCAAATTTAAGAAAAAAATAAAACATTGGAAAAAATGGACCAAATATAAACATTAGGCCTCCTTTTCAAGAAAATTATGTAGAAATATCCCAGCCAGAAGATCCAAGACAAGATACGCAGATTAACCTGATGGGATTAGATGATGTGGATACTGTTTTTCTAACCCAAGATGAGAAGGAACTACATATGTTGCAACAATTGCAAATCTAGTTTGGAGAGTAATTTGATTATAAACAAGGATATGATTCTTCCACCTTTGAAGTGCATAAACAGTATAATGTAAGGAGTAAAAATAATGCTAATATCCCTGACTAGACCAAGAAAATAGTGCAAAATCAACCCAAGAAAATCAAAGAAGTCCTTGTTTCAAAAATCCTCCAAATTCTCCCTAGATAGAACCAAAATCCTTCTGGCCCCACCATTGTAGATATAACCCCCAATCAACCTTCTGATGATCAACCATCCACTTAAATTCCACCTAAAGAACCAGTGGACAAACCTTAAAACACCAGATTTGAAAATCCACATAAAGAGGTCCTCAATAAAGGAAAATAAGACCATCCTACTCAAATCCCTGTTGTGAAAATTCAAAACCCTCAAATAGAAGAAAAACCTCTTTGCCATTCAATCTAGGAGCAGAGGTAGTAAAGCTAAAGATTTCAGTTCCTTTAACAGAACTAATCAAGAATGAAACCTACAAGTCATAGATAAACCAAACTTTAAACATTATTGAAAATGAGGATTTGGTTAACCTGTTTGATGACCAACTATAACTTATATTTGGTCTAGATGTTAATGGAAAACCACTAGAAGGAGGAGTACCACCTTTCTACATTAGCCTTAGTATCCATGACAAAATTCTACACAATGCAATGTTGGATTCTGGGGACTCCCACAACTTAATGCCCAAATCAGTAATGGAGAAATTAACCCTAGACATTACAAGGCCTTACAAGGATTTATTCTCATTTGACTCAAGTCAAGTAAAGTGTCTAGGATTGATTAAAGACCTGTTTGTTACTTTAGTTTAATATCTTTCGAAAAGCATCCTTATAGATATTGTGGTTGCTGACATCCCACCAAAATATGGCATGTTGTTATCCAGATCACGGGGAGCCAAACTTTAGGGATTTTTACAACTAGATTCATATGCAACAATCTCTATTTTTGGACAACCTAAGAAGCTATACCGAGAAACCTTAATGAAATATATTGTGAGTAGCCAGGATCAACCTCAAAACTTTTACATCTACTCCATACATTCAGACATCAATTCTTTTATTCTATATAATGTTGATCAAACACAAGAAACTATTTTAGACAGTATTGATATAGAATCAAAAGAAATTGCAGTTTATATACAAAATGAAACTAACCAAACTTTAAAACTTTCAAATAAACAAGGTGGCCGAATTGCTATAAATGAGGAAAAGTTTGTTGCACCACATGGTAAAAATTATGAGCATGAGATATTATGGCATCTTGAGTTTAATGGGTCAGTCAATAAGTTTAGAGCAGGAGTAGGAATGTGGATATATAATCTAGAGAATAATCACTCGGAAGGCCATGTGTATAGACTGAATTTTAAATGTACTAATAATATGGCCGAGTATGAAGCATTAATTTTAGGTATTAAATTAGTTAGGAATCTAGGAGCTAAAAGAGTTTCTATCATTGGAGACTCTGAACTAGTTATAAAATAGATTGATGTTGTATATATATGACAAAGGACCCTAGGTTAAGTTGTTATAGAGGAACTATTGTAGAAATACTTAACACTTTCTTAGAAACTAGGCTTACAGTAATTCCTAGAAAGCACAATATGTAGGCTCATAGTTTAGCAATGTTTTTCAGCACCTGCAAGTTACCCTTCCAACCTAACCATCAGTACACTGTTGAAGTTAGGCACAAACTTGCAATTCCAGATAATTTGAAGAACTGGAAAATATTTTCTGATGATAAATAGATAAATAACTTTTTAATCTCAAAAGAAGAGTTTGTAAATAAGAATATAGATATTGACACATCAGTAGATCCTAACACTAAAAACGAGATAGAAATAAATCAGATAGAAGGTGAAGAAATAGATAGATTTCATCCTACTAAATATACTAAGTCAGATGTAGAAAACCTAGAGCAAGTTGAGATTGATGAAATAATCAGTGAAGACACCGAAGTAATTAATCTCAAAGATAATTTCTTACCTAAGGGATTAACCCCTTAGGAAGATTTGTTTGATTCAAATGATGTTCCTAGGAAACCTAAAATGGAACCTTTGATATATGACATAGAGGAGTGTAATATAGGCATTGATGAAAATCCAAAATTGATCAAACTTTCGAAATAATTACCTCCAACTGAAAAAGTGAAATACATTGAGTTATTGAAAGAGTTTCAAGATGCCTTTTCTTGGAGTTATGAGGACCTCAAATCCTATGACACCAACATCATACAACACACAATTCCTATTAAATAAAATCAAAAGCTTTTTAGACAAAAACTAAGGAGGATCAATCCGATCTCATTACCTTCAATTGGAAAAGCAATTTAGAGGATGTGTTATCTCAAAATCTAACCCTGGAAGGCTGCAGACCAGGAAGACCTCAAGTAACTATTTCAAACCTACTTTAGGCTGAGGCTTAGCCTCCTCAACCTTAGAGGGCTCTCTCAAAAACGATTAATGATTTTGATTATAGTTAAGATGGCTAACTCTTGTGAAACAACTGTAAAAATATGAATGGTGGAAACACATTTAGCAACTATCCATTGGGCTTATGGATTCAACAACATCTCAATATGACAATGAATTCAACCTTACATAAAAGTTAGGGCATTCAACATTTAAAATATTCAGAACATAACAACTCAGATAGGACCACACAGTCTATGAATGTATACGGGAAGTTAGAGCACCTCAAGTGAATTCTAAGTGATTACACATTCATACCACTGCAAGAATTAGGAAAAGGACAACATCACACATTCTGAACATAAAATCCCTCATGAATCCTGAGAAGTAAAGCCCAACATGTATTATCAAAACAATGTATTACATAAGCCAAATATTAGCGTTTTTTCATAAAATTTCCAACCTTTTTTACATTGCTGCTCCAGCTATATATAGAGTTCTTCTTCTATCTAATTGAGATTTCTCCTCAAGCATGAGGGAAACTCGAGATCTACTTCTAATGACAACTAATCCACTTCTAACTGGTTATTTAATGTAACAAACTTTAACTAGACTTTTCAGAGATCTAAATCTAGTAGGATTCTAACACCATTCCATGCTAATAATAGCGTTGGTTACAATGATTCCCGTTCCTTGACATCTGGTTCCCTGTTAGTTTGGCTGTGATGGAGGTTTAAGACTCCATGCTTGTCTTTTATGCCACATCTTTCCCATTGTGCTGAAATATAGGAAACAACCCCTGCTCATCGGTCTTTATGGTTTTCGAATCCACAGAAGCAGGTCTTTCATCTTTGCTTTCCAAAACGTGACAGATGGCCACGTCCATTGATGTGCTGTCCATTGCTTTTTAAAACAAAAACGCATTTAGGCTGTCTTAACATATCTGAACCGTGATTAAAATGCTCACTTTATGACAAAATTCAAATTTGGATCCAAACCCATATTTCTCCACCTGTCTTAACCTGATTGATTGCTGCAGCTTCGGGTGTTTCCTTGCATATATTCATTCTTCAAAATTTCCCGCTTATGTTTCAAAACTGGTTGATTTGTATTGGATCCTTTAGCTTCAGCAGTTTAGTAGCGCGCTACAAAACTGCTAAGCTTTAATCATCACCTTCAGCAGTTTCGTAGCGCGCTACGAAACTGCTGAGTTGTTTAAAAAACACAGTTTTCAACCCAAAACTTTATTAATTGAGCACTTTGTTATCAAAACTTCCTTTCAACTGTTCCAAGACTTTCCAAAACTGAATGGACATGTAGAATTCTTCAAGAAGATGATACTAAGCAAAATCATCAAAATTCAAAACATAATCTTACTTGAAATGTCATTTCATTTAGAAGGTTCCTTTAGCTGGCTTAACTGTGCCTTTAAATCTTCGATTTGTTTCTTCATAATCTTGTTCCCAGCTTTTAATTGCATATTAATCATCCTGATGAATTTTTCTTCTTTGATTGCCGGTACTGTCCAAGTATGGAATTGAGTATCACAGTCAACCACCTCTGAAGTTGCTTTCTCTTCCCATAAGGTTTTAATTCTATAATAATTAGCTTGTATGATGGCATGTCTTCTGGCAGCTTTCCTCAGTCTGGCAATCTCAAGGTTAGCTGATTCCAATCTTCTTTTCAAGTCTGCTATACTGTCTTCTTTATATGTGGCGACTGTTTTGCCTTTGTCCTTTCTTTGATGGCATTGTATCTCTTCTCCTGTTTCCTCTGTTCTTGGTGGTACCTCCTGTACTTGCTGAAATCTCCTTGTTATGGGTCTCCTGGGTTTGAAAACAAATTGTTCAACTTGTTCATCAAATTTAAGTTTCTTTGAGGCTTTGGTTTTCTTTGTATTCTCTTTTTCTGACTGCATCAATTCATCTTGAACTAGTGGGGACTCCTCAAAGTCAATTGCCTGCAATAAATCATTTAGATTTCCCTTCGAAACTGGACTTTCTTCAACAGCTACTGCCTTACCTTTTTCTTCAGCCATCTGACTTCTTGTTCTTCTCCTTGAGACTACTTCAGCTGTGCTTGCTTCAGGTGCAATCTTTTTGACTTGAGCTTTTTCCTTAGTTGATTGTTGAGATGTATCTTGAATGATCAGTGGCTGTACTGACTCTCTTACTTGTTTCCTCACCTTTAATTTTGGAAATCTCTTAGCTCTTGTTTCTGTTTGAAGACCCGCTGTTGTAAGATCTCTTGCAAGTAGAGGACTGAGGCCAGTCTGGCTTCTGAAACCAGCCATAATAATAAATGAATTCCAATCTTTGCCTACCTTTTGAAGCTCATGTAAGACAAGTAGTTTAATCAAGCCATGATGAAACAGAGAAGTTTCACAAGCTTCCTTCCTCAATTTTACTTTGTCACACATCTTACTCAAACTGCGGAATAGATAAAAAGGTAGATCAATGGAAACCTTCTCTGTAAAATGCAAAAGGAGCTTGAAATGGTACGAATACACCTTGTTATACCTTCCTTTGCAAGTCAGGTATTTTTGTATACAGGTGAGTAAATGTGCATAAGACTCTTTGACATAGCTCCTAGGCACTGACTTACTCAAATCTGAATTTACAAACTCCTTCTTTAAAAACTCCTTGCTTGGATTCATGTCAAATTTGAAATTTTTGAACTAGTTCTCTTGCCCTCGTGGAATCTCTGTCACAGTGGATATCATCTCTGGCGAGACCTGCAATTCCATCATAGCTACCTTTGAATTTAAACCTGTGAAATTAAGTGCAAATTCTTTGGTTACCTGTGTATGCCCTCCTTGTAACTTCCTGCAAAAATTCCAACACCTGGCTTTTTTAAACGCCTTCTCCACCTCTTTATTCTTCAGTGTTATATACAAGCCTTCAGGTTCATTCCTCAGACATTTTCCTGATCTGTGTTCTTTCTTCTCTATTGATCTCTCCATGAAATCGTAAAGACCTGAAAACAAGGAATACTAGCTCTGTTAGAACTGTAAACTCAGCTTCTTTTGAAATTCTGCCTCGCTTGAATTTGCTGCCTCGCTTGATTTGCTGCCTCGCTTGATTTGCTGCCTCGCTTGATTACAATTTTATTTAAGATTGAAATCTTGCCGTTTATAATATTTCAAATTGCAATCTTGTAGATTTGTTATTCATGCAAGGCTTACAATCATCATTAAGACTTGTGCAAGGTGGCCTTTCTTGGAAATGGTAATCCGTGTGTATCAACAAATCTAATGGTGGTGATAATGGCGATGGGTGGTGGAACGTGATAAGTGGAGTACATGAACTAGCACAAGATGACGTAGCCACTGATTTACCTAACGGATTTGAAATTTGGGAAAGATTCGCTACGGAATGCACGAATCCCTGATTTCGCAGCGCGGTTAGTTTGAATTTTGAATGATGCACTGCGAAATCACCTAATAAGGTTTTGCGCTGCGAAACTGCTAAACAAAGTAAATGCGTTGTGAAAACACTTTAAAAAGAATGCATGCGCTACGCAATTACCAAAGGCTTGGTTGTGGATAACAAAGTGACACATGGCTATGAAACAATGGTGAATGAAGGGGGACCAATGGTAGATAAGAATATACTTGACTCATGACCTGTTAAAACTTCATACTTTAAGGAAAAAATGAAATCAACTTAGACTAACACTGACCTTTGTCATCGGGCTAGGATGAGAAGTTACATATATCAGATTTTTTTTAAGTGATAACAGGATGCATGATGCCAAAATAATTGCACCAATTAGGTTTTCTGATTTGGTCTCAAACTTGGTGCCAAGAGTTATACTCCTATACCAATAGGTGTCATATTTCATGATTGACATTGATGGGATCTGCAATATGTTCATACCTTTTTGGCTAGTTGCAAAGGTTTTCCATATTCTCAAAAAACAAAAATTTAAAAAATGTAAAGAGGGTATGCCCTAAAAGAAGAATCCAAGGGCAAAAAGAATGAAATGGCCAAAAAAGTGAAAGAAATGAACCCCAAACAAAAGACTAGGAAAGTGTGCAAGTCCAAAATGCCACTACTATTCCATTTTTGTAGTAATCTAATGGCGTGCAGCTGGTTGTCTTGAGCCACCATTGATGAATGGCCAAACAACTTAATCTTGGCTAGTTTATGGTTTGAATTTACTTGTTTTAGAGATATAGAATAAAATCTATCCAAACTGTTCAATCTTGGTGGATAAGTAGATAGGTAGAGAAGTAAAGGAGCTCAACTCTTAAACTTGAGCCCTTGGATGTTATAACGGTAGATCTAGATAGGATTGCAGTGAAAAGAAAAGAAGGAAATGAGGGTTTTCCAGTTCAAGTGCACCCAAAGAAAAAGGAAGAAGAAAAATGTTAGGAAAAGTAGGCTGGGTAGGCAAAATGGTGTTGTAGAATGTGACTTATGATGTATTGTGTAAATATGTTAACTATCAGTCCCATCACAAGTGCAAAATAGATATTTTGATGTAGCTCAAAACAAGGCAGAGCCATGACTAACTCCCCTTCATCCCTCTCCCTAGTCATTCACCAACTTTCCCCTAGAGATATTAAGATCTGCTTAATATCACTAATCCACTCATCTCATTTCATAAAAAGCCTAAGTAAAACTCCTTTTTACTTAGGAAATTTGTACAAACATCACATAATTCCCTTTTGTTTACCATAAGCCTAAGTTTTTAAACATTATAACTTAGCGCTTGATTCGTTCTTCATATTAACTTTAACATATATTATTTAAATCCCTATAAATTTGTTCCCATCCCATATTATATAAATATATGTTAAAAACCCCAAAAACATTAATATTCCCTCCCCAGTCGAAATATAAACATATCACCGTATAAAAGTGATTAATGGTTCATCTGGAACTATTTAATAACCTTCGCACTCAAACCCTGGGATAATTAACCACTCGGGTTAATTGTAACCAAACCCCACTAACCAATCAAATCCATCCCGATATGTTTTATAACATTAAATTAATATATCAGGCCCCCGCATTAAAACCCCGCCATCTCCACCGAGCATCAACTGTCTGATTGGGGCCCATTCATCCAACGGCCCACGATCATATCGTGACCCCTCCATCGTCTGACATTTAACTACCGGGGAACCAGTGGTATTCCTCCCATACCATGGACATGCGTTGCACTCCCGATATGATCATTGCCTCCCCGCTCGATACCGCCCGACCCCAAAAGCTGTACGGGGGCAAACCACTTACCACCCCTCTGCTAAACGACAAGACGTCACATCTCGATGATGTCATCCAACCATTAAATGCCAAAATCGCCCGCCAAAGCCAAATTTTGTTAAATAGTCGACAAAATGTCATTTTCGCCATTTTTCTCTGTGAACTGTTTTCATGCAAGCTACGTCCATACAACTGCACGAACGTCTAGTCCACCACCCGACCAGGAAAATCTCAGCTTCCTCCTCTGCAGCTCACCAGCCAACCTGCAATTGCATTGTCTGTCTTTGAAAAAACAGGTATTTACCCAATTTGCCTCCTGAACCTGTAATTTCATTCTTTTCCTCTGTAAATTGTACCAAAAGAGCCAAATTCAAGCAAAATCAGCCTGTTCCTCTCATACAAACACACCCAAAACTTCTCTTTGTTCATTTTTCCCATAGAAGCCCAACCCCCAGTTTGAAAACACAAGAACCAAACATGGAGGCCCCTGTAGCCCTGAATGTTGCACCCCTCAATGCACCTCATAAGGACTAGGATTGGTTACCCTTGGCTGACAGAGATTTTCAAATTAAAGAGTTATTTGGTGACATGAACCACCTCCAGGCATTTTGTCAAGTTAGGAACAGTCATCTGAGCAACTCTGATATCTATGGAATATGGGAATCTAATCTTCCCAGGTATTACCTTCCTTCAGTCAATGTTTGCCAAGATATTATTCACCATTGTTGTGCCAACTATGATCCTGTCACCAAAGATGTTATAACCCCATACCAGACTGTCCTTTTTTACATAACTACTGAATCTATCAATGAGATGTTGCACTTCCATCCTACTCATCCTCTGGCTCCTCTTTCCATGGGATTTTTGCTTGAGCAAGGCTCTCGATGGCCTAATTCAGAGATAACTCGTATTGCTCAAATGTTCATGAAACCAGATCGCCAGCCCCAAGGCCTACCTCCATATTTTCATGTTTGGTTCACTGAAATAGGAAAAATTATAATTGATATGATATCCTTTATCTTGGGATTCAAAACCAGTGAATTTGTTGATGAGGCTACCTTAGTTCTATTGTCAATATTTACCCCTGGATAGCCCCCTACTGTCAAGTATGACTATGCAAACTTTATTGCTAACAAAATCAATAAGCAATTCATAAATCTGGATAGAGAAGGAGTCTTCAATTACACTTCATTCATTTACCACCCTTTCTTATATTATCAACCAGACAACTTTGCATTTCCCATTAGGGAATTGGATTCCAAAGGAAATCGGAGGTCTGTGATCTTTTGGACCTCAGTCTTCCACAATGTCCATGAATCCCCTTATACCTATTGTGAATTCATTGACTTGTTTATACATCCAGCCACCACTCTATTGATAGGAGCTCTTCCTCCTAGACTCTCTACTAATATAAAGAATATTTTATAACTTTCTAGATAGTACAAGATAGGTGATTGGTACTTGTACCAGAATCACACTGAAATCAGAATATATGGCTGTGAATTGTGCCCTTACAAGCTACCCAAATATGTGCCTATGAGACTATTTGCACTAGAGTATTTTAGGTAGCTTATCAATGCAGATTTGACCCACTTTTATAGTGCAAAGAAGAAGGCCCAGCTGAGAATAAAAAACTAGTTAGGCCCTTATGTCATTAATTCTAGGGATGCATGGGAAGATGCTGATAAGATATTAGGGGAACAACTTGAATTGAAGAAAAGTTTTTGGTGGGTACCTTATGACCCAAATATCTTTATAAGTGACAGAAAAGTAAGAAACATGTTGTCAGCTTATGTACACCATATAATCATTGATATTGAATAGTTTGCTAATCAAGATGACTGGGTAGAGGGTACATTAGTAGAACAAATTAGTGAGCAAGAAAAGATGGAGAGGGCTATGAAAGACCTTGAAAAACCCTTGAACTAGACTCTTTTAGACAGGTATCCTTCAACCTACCTCAACAAACAGGAGTTGGTGCATCCTCTGCTGGAACTTCTCAGCAGCCTGTACAAGAAGCTAGCACACCAGGTATAGGGATCTCTAAGGGCAAGGAAGTGGAAAATATAAAGCAAACATCAATAACAGATCAACAAGACCAAGTGCCTCCAGTTCAAACCAAAGCAGCTAAGGTTCCTGCATTACAGGCTCCTCTAAATGAGGAAAAAGGCAAAAAGAGAGACAGGGAAGACCCCACACCCATGAGTGGACCTGCAGAATAGCCAAGTGCAAAGAGGCAAAGATTAAATCCTTACTCTGAAGAGGAAATCTTTGAAGAAACAATGGAAATTCTAAGAGGTGAAGGGGTAGTGAGCCAACAGACTTCCTTAGTGGTGGACACATCAACTAGCTCTCACAGGTAAGAGCTAGAAAGGTAACATAGTGTGGAAGTTTTGTCCACTAGGCCACAAAGCAAACATGCCTCCGACATAAAAAGGACATTCACGGAGATCAAGGCCAGAAATGACCCACTAAGAGTTCAACTTTATAACCAGTATCTTAAGATGGCCCCCACAAACCAGTAAAGGTTGATGTCGGCCTATGACATTAAAGAGGGCAAGATGATCATGAGTTATTTTAAGCCCAAGGTGCAGCAACCACAATCAGCAGCTGACTACATCAGAACAAATCTGGAGGTATTGGCCAAGGATATTCATCCTATGGACCAGATTGATCTGCACAAATAGACTAGGGAGATGGTATACTCCACACTAGCTGATAAAACTATGTTGGCTCATAGATTGCAAAACTCCTTGGAGAACACTTCTACATAGCTAGATTTGGAAAAAGCCTCTTCTCTTGCTAAGGAAAACAGGATCAAATCTCTAGAGGAGATTATCATTGAGCTGGGACATGATCCCAAAGATGCTAAGGGCATCAAGGCATTAATGAAGAAGAAAGAGGAAGATATTGCTACCCTGAGGAAGCAGCTTAAATTGCCCCCCACAATGCATCCACAGACAGCAGAAGTGGTACAACAGAAGTCAGAGGAGGACATGATGGAATTGCTCATGAAGCTCAATGAAAGGTTAAGTAATACTGAGTAAGCATTAGAGACAATGCTAAAGGAAAAATAGGGAGAGTCAACCTCCCAGCCACCTGATGTAATCCCTACATTCACAACTGCCCCTTCCACAGTTGTAACAACATTTCCTCCCACTGTTCCAGCAGCCATAGCACAAATAACTGTAGGTACATCAGCAGTAGCAACAACAACAGTGCCAGGCAGCAGCACTAGCATGACACAGAGGAATTGATAAAAGCCATGGAGGAATTAAAACTCCAAGTATCTGAATTGAAATTGGTCAAGGAGCAATTGGCAAAACTAGAAATAAGCTATGACAAATCCAAGATAAGTGTGGCAGAGAAAACAAGAGAGGTTAAAGCATTGCAGAATAAAGTGAAAACATTGGAAAAGGATCTCTTTCTGGACAAACCTCTGGCAAAAATCAAAGGTATTTTGTGGGCCAACATCAATCAGTCCCTTAGTACTGTGTGGAGATCTATTTAGGTTATTTATGAGCAGATTGACTTGATAGAAGTGGCCCAAGTAGAGATTTAGAAGACAAGAGCTTTATTGGGACAAATGCCTGAACAAGCCAACAGGCTAATACATTTTTTGAACACCAAGACTAGTGAAGAACTTGAGGCACTACAAATTAGAGACAGGACAGGCACCATTCTACAAATCAAGAAAGTTCTAACCATGATAACTCTGATGCAAAATTTAGAAAGGAGATGCCAGGACATGCAGGTAGAGATTAACTCTTTCACAGAAAGGTTCACAGTTTTGCATAAAAAGGGTTTGCCAAGTCCTTTGGGAAGTAATGAGCGCCTGATGAGACATGTAGAGGTCATATATTTTCACCATCCCACCTAATTTCTTCAGGTACATGGAGATTGATGAGACTTTAAGAAAGCTATAGAGATTAGAACCGGACTGGTGGCAAGCTATGCTGGAAATTCTATAAATTTATCTTTGGTATCTTTGGTAAAGGAAAAGTTTGGGTCATCTACCATAAGGTGGAGAACAGAAATGAATGTGGATCATACGGATAAAAGTGTATCAGATCAAAGTTGAATATCCGACCAAGAGGGAGCACACAACATAGATTATCAGCAAAAGACAGTTGTAGACCGACTCCCAAAACAACCAGCACAACAATTTATATTTTTCCTGTTCTCGAGACATCTGTCTCTATCTTTTGTAAAAAGCAATGAATCATCAGTAGATATTATCTCCCTAAGATATTTTCTGAGATATTTTGTGATATATTTTGTATAAATACCCCCCTTAACGAAGTATTTGGGGTTGATGAACCATTCTTAAACTTTGCTGTAATACTGAAATTTTGCAATACAAAGCTTTTGGAACCAACTATTGCTGGACTTACTGGATGTAGAATTGATGCACATGGACTTGTCACAGAATTCTTGAATCAACCAGTGGACCAATAGGTCCCTCTACCTTCTGTTTTGTTATTTTTCTAAGTTTCATTATATCATCTGTGTTTCACAATCTAAATGGTAATGATAAATATTAATTCAGAATTTGCTTGACTGCACCCTGTGTTTCATTCATTATCATTCTCTGTGTTTTCTTTAGGATTAGCATAAACAGTGTAACTCTTAATTGCTCATGTTTCCTAATTCTATCATATTGGTTATTTGCTAGGGAATTCTTAATTGATCCTAAGTAGTAATCATCCACTTCCCCTCTTTGAATATGTTGAAGGATTCTTAACTACCCTTCAGCCATTTTAAACCCATTCCATCTGATACAAATCTTTGTTTACTTCCTGTCTGACTACCTTACTCTGTGAAACCACCCTTTGTTAAGAAACCAAATCCAGAAAGCCCTCCTCATTGACTCCATTAGCCCAACGAACTAAACTTCTCAGGTTTGCACCTCTGTTCTATTGAATCTCACCATCCAACAATCAAACAAAACCCCTGATCATCATAACTAGCCTAATATCTTTCAAAACAAAGTTAAATGCTAAAGAGAGAGCCCTCTCTGGATGCAGATTGGCTAGAATCCATGTCTAAAAGATTGGTCTGTGGTTACCTCGGTTGTATTCCCTTTCTTACAACTTTTGGGAACAACCTGAGTGATAACATCATTGGCGACTCCACTGGGGATCGAACATTTGTTTGTGTCTGTTGTCTACCTCATAAGCTATAGACAGAGTCTGAAGTTAGCCAGGAAGCCTTTGAAATGCTCTTTCTTTGCAATGACAGAAGTAAATGAATGCTACTTCTGTCCATCTCTGGTCTAGCTTATAGATTAGACAGTTGGTTTTATATATTTGATTAGTCCCTAGTTCATAAATCTTTAAGAAAGTTCAAAATTTTCATATCTAAAGTCTCTTGAAGAAACTCTTAAAAGTTGTATTTTCATAACCATTTACAGAAAACCAAAATTTCACTTAGAAGCCTGGCTTCAGAAAGGATTCGCTATGCTAGATCACGCCTTGATCCAAACCAACCACCTGTGTTTGAGAATCCTAATCTGATTCCTAAAATTCTTAGAAGACAAGAAAGCCCAGAAAAATATGCTATTTCTAGGCCTTTATCCAGGTCAAAATCCTATCCTATGAGGCCGATTCACTTTGAGGATGAACCTTTTGCTGACTATTTTGAAAACCCCTCATTTGAGACATTTTCCGAATCTGGATTAACTCACACAGTTCAAGATCCAATATTCCTTGAAAATTTACAGCTTGACAGACACTTGCAGAACCCCATTCAAACTGAGCTTACATTTGGGAAAACACTGAGTTTTCCTGTGATTACTACCCCTTCTCTAAGTTTTCCATCAGCACCTCACACTGCCCAACCTCAAGTTACCCCTTCCACTCTTCCATCCACTATTCATATCCCTATTGTTGTACCTACTGAACCAATTGTCGCACATATCCCTATTGCCATGGAAAATAGGTATGCTCCTCTAAACTTACCTACCAATCCAAGGGCTATGCCCCAAGACTATCAAAGCAAAATCACTCCTTTGATGGTACAGGCTCATACACAGCTCAACAGCATACTAAGAAAATGACAGATTATTTTGAAATATATGAGGTTGATGATGATGATGTTAGAATGAGAATTTTTGTTCAAAGCTTGACTGGAGATGTTAGGACTTGGTTTAGAGCCCTTCCTGTAAATAGTATAAATGATCCACAAGCTCTTTATTAGACCTTCTTGAACAAATGGGAGAAAAAGAAAGATCCTCTCCACATTTTATTAGAATATGAATGCTTGAAGAGAGGTCCTCAAGAAACTTTCCAGGATTACTGTACCAGATTCAATAATGTATATAATGCTATTCCTCAAAATATTAGACCTCCTCCAGACTTGGCTTTGATCAAATTCCCTGATGCATTTTACTCTGATATGTTCTACCAACTTAGGGAAAGAGCTCCTAGGAACCTAGAATAAATGCAGAGTATAGTTGTCAGTGTTGAAACCAACCTAATTTCTAAATGAGCTAGGGTCAGAGTTGAAAGGAGGATACCTTTTAAGGAAGAACCCTATGCTTTTGAACAAAAATTAGATGCTTTCATTAAAGGAATGGATAGACTTGGAGATAGAGTAGAAACAATTGAGAGAAAATCTTCTTGGGATGGTCAACCAAGTAATGCTGGAAGAAATCCAAACTTTAGGAAGAATCAAAACCTTAATACTGGAAATAATGTGCTTGACCAAAACATTATGCCTCCATTCCAAGAAAATTTTGCTGAAGCTTCAACCTCTAATGAACCACCAGAAGACACTCAAATCAACTTAATGGGTCTTAATAATGAAAAACAAGTTTTCCTCACCCAAGAAGGCCAAGAAGCTCACACTCTTGAAAAATTCCAAACTCAGTCAGGTGAGTCATTTGATTTTAAAGAGGGATATGATATAGCTATCTATGAAGTCCACAAGAAATACAATCTGAGAAGCAGAAGAATAGATGTCCCTGAAACCATTAAGCAGAAAGATGCCAAGTAGCCTAACAGAAGTAAAATCAATAAACCCCCTGCAGAAGTCCTTCCTGAAATAGAACTTAGCTCAAGTAAACCGATAGTTGAAGATGTATCAGATGATCAGCCATGTAATAGACAACCTTCTTCTACTGTCCCTCTCAAACGAAATGTGGAAGAACCTCTAGAAATTGATTTAAAAACAACTTCAGCTCATGATACCACTCTTGAAAAAGACAAAAATGTAGAAAATACAAAAGTAAAGGACAATCCCACTGTACAAAATACAAAAACTCAAACTGAAAAACCTTTCAATCTGGAGACTGAAATAGGCAAATTAAAGATAGCCATTCCGTTGTCCGAATTGGATAAACATGATGTCTACAGAGAGCAGATTAGCAAATCACTCCAAGTTTCTGTGAACAAAGATTCAGTTCATCTCTTTGATGACCAACCCGAATTAATTTTTGGACCTGAGGTAAACAAGAAATCAGTAGATGGAGGTGTTCCTCCTTTTTATGTAAGTCTAAATATACATGATAAAATACTTCATAATGCCATGTTTGATTCCAGTGCTTCTCACAACCTAATGCCCAAATCTGTAATGGAGAAGTTGGAATTAGATATTACCAAACCCTACAAAGACTTATTCTCTTTTGACTCAAGCCAGGTCATATGTCTAGGACTGATCAAAGATTTATGTGTATCCCTAGTTCAATACCCTGCTAAAACTATTCTAATGGACATAGTGGTGGTTGATATTCCACCCAAATATGGCATGTTATTGTCTAGGTCTTGGGGAGAAAAACTACAAGGATCATTACAGTTGGACATGTCTTATGCAACTATTTCAATGTTTGGTCAACCAAAGAAGTTATACCAAGAAACTTTGATGAAGTATGTAGTGAGCTGTCAGGAGAGACCCCAGAATTTCCCCATTTACTCCATACACTCTAACATGGACTCCTTCATTCTCTACAATGCTAAGATTGATCCTCCAACTGATGTCAAAGCTCTAGCAGCTGAAAAACAAGAAATTTCAAATGAAAACTCTACTAGCCATATTCAGGAAATCTCTGAGCTTAGTGATACATCAGAAAATCAAGAGAAACCAGCTGAAACTAAAGAAATATATCTTCCCACAAGGCAAATCACTAAGACTCCTGATATTGACTATGAACATGAGACCCTCTGGTACTTAGAATTTGATGGGTTAGTTAAAAAATTAGGAGCAGGAGCTAGAATTTGGGTGCATAATCTAGAAAATGATCACGTAGAAGGTCATGCCTATAGGTTAAACTTCAAATGCACCAATAATATGGCTGAATATGAAGCCTTGCTGCTAGGACTTAAATCGGTGAAAAGTTTAGGGGCAATTAGGATATCAGTTTTGGGAGACTCGGATTTAATCATTCAACAGATAAAAGGAAACTTCCTCACAATTGATCCCAGACTGAGAGCTTATAGAGGAACAACAGTTGACATCCTCAACACATTTCTTGAAACACAACTTACCAAAATTCCAAGAAAACATAATTTGCATGCTCACAGCTTAGCAACATTTGCCAGCACTTGCAAATTACTGTTTGAACCTAATCATCAGTTCATAGTTGAGATTAAACATAGGCCAGCCATACCTGATAATGTAAAAAACTGGCAAGTATTTGATAATGATTTTCAGATCAACAATTTTTTAACTTTAGAGGAAGAATTTTTCACCATAAATATAGACCTTGACATATCAGTGAGTTTGATCAAACAAATAAAATAGAAACAGACATTTCAGCAGAAAATGTAAATCAAGTGCTTCATCCAACAAAATTTACCAGTAGAGAAATGCAAGATCTGAAAGAAATAGAGATTGATGAGATCATTGAAGAAGAATTAGAAGCTATTGATTTAAAAGATAATCATTTTCCCAAAGGATTGACTCCCTTGGAAGATTTCTTTGATTCTAATGATATCCCTAGGAAACCCAAAATGTAGCCTCTTAAAGAAGATATTGAAGACTGTAACATAGGGACTAAGGAAAATCCAAAAATGATAAAATTGTCCAAAACCTTGCTCCCTGATCAAAAGCTTAAATATGTTGAACTCTTCAAGGATTTACATGATGTTTTTGCTTGGAATTATGAAGATCTGAAATCTTATGATACCTCTGTAATTCAACATACAATACCCCTCAAAGAAGATCAAAAACCATTCAATCAGAAACTTAGAAGAATTAACCCCGTCCTACTCCCCTTAATTGAAAAAGAAATCAAATGGATGTAGGAGGCAAAAATAATTGCTCCTATCAGATTTTCGGAGCGGGTGTCTAATTTAGTACCCACAAGGAAGAAAACAGGGGAAATCAGACTGTGTGTGGATTTAAGAAATGTGAATAAGGTTTCTTTGAAAGACAATTACCCCTTGCCAAGATGGATCACATTTTACAAAGGGTAGTAGGTGTCTCTAAGATCTCATTGTTAGATGGGTTCTTAGGTTTTAATCAGATTCTGGTCCACCCTGATGACCAAGATAAGACTGCTTTTACAACACCTTGGGGAACTTTCATACATGTTAAGATGCCATTCGGACTTAAGAATGCAAGAGCAACATTTCAAAGGGAAATGGACATAGCCTTTGCAAAGGAAATACACAATTTTTTAGTCATATATCTAGATGACCTTATGGTGTTTTCTAAATCAGATCAGCAACATCTAGATCATTTAAATGCAGAAAGTATGGCATCTCATTAAACCCTAAGAAATCATTGTTTGGTCTAGAGGAAGGAAAATTGTTAGGTCACATCATCTCTAAGGATGGCATCAAAATTGATCCGGATAGAATACAAGCCATTCTACAAGTACCTCACCCTAGAAATGTCAAAGAACTTCAAGCTTTTTTAGGAAAGATCAATTTGTTAAGAAGATTCATACCCAACTTGGCTGAATTAATCAGACTGCTAAACAACATGTTAAAAAAGGATTCCAAGGTCAAGTGGAAAGTAGAAGCCAAACAAGTATTTGAGGAAATTAAAATGGCTTTAACTAGAACACCAATCCTTACAAGTCCACAGTTTGACAAAGACTTCATGATATTTTAATTTGCATCAGAACACACCATTGCCGTTATCTTACTGCAAAAAGATGATCAAGGATGTGAAAAACCTATAGCCTTTTTCAGTAAAGCACTTAGGGATGCACCACTAAAATACCCAATCATGGAAAAATAGGCTTATGCACTTGCAAAAGCTATTAAAGACTTCAGAGTTTATATACTATACTCCCATGTAATAGCTTATGTACCAAGTGCCGTGGTTAAGGACATCCTAACTCAAGAGGGAATTGAAGGCAAAAGAGGCAAATGGATAGCTAACATATTGGAGTATGACATTGAAATAAAACCCACAAAGCTTATAAAAGGACAGGGATTGGCTAAACTCATGACTGAAACAAACTTTCAAGCCCTTGATATCAATGAACTAGATAATGAACAGGAGATGGCGACTCCACAGATCAACCAGGCCTTTTTGGAATCACCTTAGTATGCTGATATAATTCATGTATTATTAAACCTGCAAGCTCCTCCAGGGTTATCCAGAACAAAGAAAAGATTTTTGAAAATGAAAGCTTCAAAATTCTGTATTTTAGATAATGCCTTATTTTGGAAAAATCATGAAGGTATCCTATTAAATTGTTTAATAAAAGATGAAGCTGACAAAGTGCTCGAAGAATTTCATGCAGGGCATTGTGGTGGACATCTTTATTAGAAATCAACTGCAGAGGAAATCCTAAGGGGTGGATTTTATTGGCCCACCCTGTTTGCCGATGTGAAGAAATTTGTCACTTCTTGCCATAAATGTCAAATTTTTGAAGGCAAGAGGAAGCTTTTACCTCTACCCCTTAAACCAATTTCCACAGAGAAGCCTTTCCAATAATAGGGTTTAGACTTCATTTGAGAGATCCATACTCCATCTTCTGGCTAGCATAAATGGATCCTCACTGCCACCGATTATTTCACCAAATGGATAGAAGCCATTCCTACCAGGCAAGCCAATGATACGGTGATTATGGGATTCCTAGAAACAAATACAATGTCTAGATTTGACTGTCCTGAAAAGATCATAACTAACAATGTTGCTGCTTTCAAATCCAAGAAAATGATAAGTTTCTGTCATAAATACCATATCACTTTAGGCCATTCCACAGCCTATTACCCTCAAGGTAATGGTTTGGCCGAGCCTTCCAATAAAAGCCTGATCAATATTATTAAGAAAATGTTGGAAGACAACAAGAAGAACTGGCACAAGAAACTCACAAATGCACTATGGGCAGACATATTAACTACAAAGAGATCCATTGGAACAAGCCCCTATGAATTGGTTTATGGCATGGAGGCTGTATTTCCTTCATCTCGAGGAGTCCCTGTAATGAAATTGCTGCAAGAAGCTCAAGTGGAACCCAATGACATTCAAAGAAGAATAAACCAGAGCATCCATTTGCAGCAAACTAGGGAGGAAGTGTATCAGAGATCTCAAGTGCTATAGGAAAAGCTCAAGAAGATGTTTGATAAGAGGACCAAGGTAGAAGATTTCTTCATTGGAGATAAGGTTTTAAAATGGGATTCCAGAAGAGAGGACAGAGGAAAACATGGGAAGTTTGACTTCCTATGGAAGGGACCATTTATTATCCAGCCTTTACAAGGGAACAATGCTTACTTTTTGAAGAACCTAGATGGCACTGAGACAGGAGAAGGTCCAGTTAATGGTCGGATGATGAAACACTACTTTGATCCACCTGTTTGAAGCATTCTTGCCTTTATATGTATATATTATATCCCTCGTAATATTTCAGTTTGGATTGGATAACAAATTGCTGAAGTTGAAGCCCGAAGAGAAGGCCCTAAGCTTCATAAGTTTGACTGTCGTACATATAAATAAAGCAACCAAAAGAAGAAGATTTCAGAGCACAGTCAAAGTTATGCAGAAGGCTATCTGACCTACTCTTCTTGACTTTCCACCAGGGAAAGCCATCCGCAAGTGGAGCCACTGTTATACTCCTATACCAATAGGTGTTATATTTCATGATTGGCATTGATGGGCTCTGCAATATGTTCATACCTTTTTGGCTGGTTGCAAAGGTTTTCCATATTCTCAAAATATAAAAAATTTAAAAAATGTAAAGAGGGTATGCCCTAAAAGAAGAATGCAAGGGCAAAAGGAATGAGATGGTCAAAAAAGTGAAAGAAATGAACCCCAAACAAAAGACCAGGAAAGTGTGCAAGTCCAAAATGCCACTACTATTCCATTTTTGTAGTAATCTGATGGTGTGCAGCTGGTTGTCTTATGCCACCATTGATGAATGGCCAAAAAACTTAATCTTGGCTAGTTCATGGTTTGAATTTACTTGTTTTAGAGATAGAGAATAAAATCTGTCCAAATTGTTCAATCTTGGCAGACAAGTAGATAGATAGAGAAGTAAAGGATCTCAACTCTTAAACTTGAGCCCTTGGATGTTATAAAGGTAGATCTAGATAGGATTGCAATGAAAAGAAAAGAAGGAAATGAGGGTTTTCCAGTTCAAGTGCACCCAAAGAAAAAGGAAGAAGAAAAATGTTAGGCAAAGTAGGCTGGGTAGGCAGAATGGTGTTGTAGAATGTGACTTGTGATGTATTGTGTAAATATGTTAACTATCAGCCCCATCACAAGTGCAAAACAGATATTTTGATGCAACTCAAAACAAGGCAGAGCCATGACTAACTTCCCTTCATCCCTCTCCCCAGTCATTCACCAACTTCCCCCCAGAGATATTAAGATCTACTTAATATCACTAATCCTCTCATCTCATTTCATAAATATCCTAAGTAAAACTCCTTTTTACTTAGGAAATTTGTACAAACATCACATAATTCCCTTTTGTTTACCCTAAGCCTAAGTTTTTAAACATTATAACTTAGCACTTGATTCGTTCTTCATATTAACTTTAACATATATTATTTAAATCCCTATAAATTTGTTCCCATCTCGTATTATATAAATAAATGTTAAAAACCCCAAAAACATTAATATTCCCTCCCCGATCGAAATACAACCATATCATCGCATAAAAGGGATTAATGGTTCATCTGGAACTATTTAATCACCTTCACACTCAAACCTTGGGATAATAACCACTCGGGTTAATTATAACCAAACCTCGCTGACCAATCAAATCCATCCCGATACGTTTTAGAACATTAAATTAATATATCGGGCCCTCTCATTAAACCCCCGCCATCTCCACCGAGCGTCAACCGTCCGATCGAGGCCCATTCATCCAATAGCCCACGATTATATCACAAGCCCCCCATCGTCCGAAATTTAACTACCGGGGAACCGGCGGTATTCCTCCCGTACCGTGGACACGCGTCGCGCTCCTGATATGTTCGCTGCCTCCCCGCCCGACCCCAAAAGCTGTGCGGGGGAAAACCGCTTACCACCTCTTTGCTAAACAACAAGACGTCACATCCTGATGATGTCATCTGACCATTAAATGCCAAAATCGCCTGCCAAAGCCAAATTTTGTTAAATAGTCGACAAAATGTCATTTTTGCCATTTTTCTCTATGAACTATTTTCATGCAAGTTATGTCCATACAACTGCACGAACGTCCAGTCCGGCACCCGACCAAGAAAATCTCAGCTTCCTCCTCTACAGCTCACCAACCAACCTGCAATTGCACTATCTGCCTTTGAAAAATAGGTATTTTCCCAATTTTCCTCCAGAACCTGTAATTTCATTCTTTTCCTCTGTAAATTGTACCAAAAGAGCCAAATTCAAGCAAAATCAGCCTGTTCCTCTCATACAAACACACCTAGAATTGCTCTTTTCTCATTTTTCCCATAGAAGCCCAACCTCTAATTTGAAAACACAGGAACCAAACATGGGGGCTCCCGTAGCCCTGAATGTTGCGCCCCTCAATGCACCTCATAAGGACTAGGATTGGTTTCCCTTGGCTGACAGAGATTTTCAAATTAAAGAGTTATCTGGTGACATGAACCACCTCCAGGCATTTTGCTGAGTTATAAATAGTCATCTGAGCAACTCTGTTATGTATGGAATATGGGAATCTAATATTCCTAGGTATTACCTTCCTCCAGTCAATGTTTGCCCAGATATTATTCACCACTGTTGTGCCAACTATGACCCTGTCACCAAAGCAGTTATAACCCCATACCAGACTATCCGTTTTTACATAACTGTTGAATCTATCAATGAGATGTTGCACTTCCATTCCACTCAGACTCTAGCTCCTCTTTCCATGGGATTTTTGCTTGAGCAAGGCTCTCGATTGCCTAATTCATAGATAACTCGTATTGCTCAAATGTTCATGAAACTAGATTGCCAGCCCCAAGGCCCACCTCCATATTTGCATGTCTGGTTCACTGAAAAAGGAAAACTTATAATTGATATAATATCCTTTATCTTGGGATTCAAAACCAGTGAATTTGTTTATGAGACTACCTTAGTTCTGTTGTCAATATTTACTCTTGCACAACTCCATGCTGTCAAGTATGACTATGCAACCTTTATTGCTAACAAAATCAATGAGAAATTCATAAATCTGGATAGAGAAGGAGTCTTCAAGTACACTTCATTCATTTACCACCTTTTCTTATATTATCAGCCAGACAACTTCTCATTTCCCATTAGGAAATTGGATTCCAAAGGAGATTGGAGGTCTGTGATCTTTTGGACCTCAGTCTTCCACAATGTCCATGAATCCCCTTATACCTATTGTGAATTCATTGACTTTTTTATACATCTAGCCACCACTCTATTGATAGGAGCTCCTCGTCCTAGACTCTCTACTAATATAAAGAAGATTTTATAGCTTTCTAGACAGTACAAGATAGGTGATTGGTACTTGTACTAGAATCACACTGAAATCAGAATATATGGTTGTGAATTGTGCCCTTACAAGCTACCCAAATATGTGCCTATGAGACTATTTGCGCTAGAGTATTTCAGGCAGCTTATAAATGCAGATTTGACCCACTTTTATAGTGCAAAGAAGAAGGCCCAGCTGAGAATAAAAAACCAGGTAGGCCCTTATGTCATCAATTCTAGGGATGCATGGGAAGATGATGATAAGATATTAGGGGAACAACTTAAATTGAAAAAAAGTTTTTGGTGGGTACCTTATGACCCAAATAGCTTTATAAGTGACAGAAAAGTAAGAAACAGGCTATCAGCTTATGTACACCATAGAATCCCTGATATTGAACAGTTTTCTAATCAAGATGACTGGGTAGAGGGTACATTAGTAGAACAAATTAGTGAGCAAGAAAAGATGGAGAGGGATATGAAAGACCTTGAAAAAACCCTTGACCTGGACTCTTTTGGACAGGTATCCTTCAATCTACCTCAACAAACAAGAGTTGGTGCATCCTCTGTTGGAACTTCTCAGCAGCCTATACAAGAAGCTAGCGCACCAGGTACAGGGATCTCTAAGGGCATGGAAGTGGCAAATATAGAGCAACCAACAATGACAGATCAACAAGAGCAAGCGCCTCCAGCTCAAACCAAAGCAGCTGAGGTTCTTGCATTACATACTCCTCTAAATGAGGAAAAAGGCAAAAAGAGAGACAGGGAAGACCCCACACCCATGAGTGGACCTGCAAAAAAGCTAGATGCAAAGAGGCAAAGATAAAATCTTTACTCTGAGAGGAAATATTTGAAGAAACAATGGAAAGTCTAAGAGGTGAAAGGGTAGTGAGCCAGCAGACTTCCATAGTGGTGGACACATCAACTAGCTCACACAGGCAAGAGCTAGAAAGGTAACATAGTGTGGAAGTTTCATCCAGTAGGCCACAAAGCAAACAAGCCTCCGACATAAAAAGGACATTCACGGAGATCAAGGCCATAAATGACCTACTAAGAGTTCAACTTTATAACCAGTATCTTAAGATGGCCCCCACAAACGAGCAAAGGTTGATGTCGGCCTATGACATTAAAGAGGGCAAGACAATCATGAGTTATTTTAAGCCCAAGGTGCAGCAACCACAATCAGCGGCTAACTACATCAGAACAAATCTGGAGGTATTGGCCAAGGATATTCATCCTATGGACCAGATTGAGCTACACAAATAGACTGGGGAGATGGTATACTCCACACTAGCTGATAAAGCTATGTTTGCTCATAGATTACAAAACTGCTTGTGAACACTTTTTCTTAGCTAGATTTGGAAAAAACCTCTTCTCTTGCTAAGGACAACAGGATCAAATCTCTGGAGGAGATTATCATTGAGCTGGGACATGATCCCAAAGATGCTAAGGGCATTAAGGCATTAATGAAGAAGAAAGAGGAAGATATTGCTGCCCTAAGGAAGCAGCTTAAATTCCCCCCCACCATGCATTCACATACAGCAGAAGTCAGAGGAGGACATGATGGAATTTCTCATGAAGCTCAATGAAAGGTTAACTGATATTGAGGAAGCGTTGGAGACAACGCTAAAGGAAAAACAGGGAGAGTCAACCTCCCAGCCACCAGAAGTAATCCCTGCATTCACAACTGCCCCTTCCACAGTTGTAACAACATTTCCTCCCACTGTTCCAGTAGCCATAGCACAAATAACTGCAGGTACATCAGCAGTAGCAACAACAACAGTGCCAGGAAGCAACACTAGCATGATCACAGAAGAATTGATAAAAGCCATGGAGGAATTAAAACTCCAAGTCTCTGAATTGAAATTGGTCAAGGAGCAATTGGCAAAACTAGAAATAAGCTATGACAAATCCAAGATAAGTGTGGCAGAGAAAACAAGAGAGGTTAAAGCATTGCAGAATAAAGTGAAAACATTGGAAAAGGATCTCTTTCTGGACAAATCTCTGGCAAAAATCAAAGGTATTTTGTGGGCCAACATCAATCAGTCCCTTAATACTGTGTGGAGATCTATTTAGGTTATTTATGAGCAGATTGACTTGATAGAAGTGGCCCAAGTAGAGATTTAGAAGACAAGAGCTTTATTGGGACAAATGCCTGAACAAGCCAACAAGCTAATACATTTTTTGAACACCAAGACTAGTGAAGAACTTGAGGCACTACAAATTAGAGACAGGACATGCACCATTCTGCAAATCAAGAAAGTTCCAACCATGATAACTCTGATGCAAAATTTAGAAAGGAGATGCCAGGACATGCAGGTAGAGATCAACTCTTTCACAGAAAGGTTCACAATTTTCCATAAAAAGGGTTTTCCAAGTCCTTTGGAAAGTAATGATTGCCTGATGAGACATGTAGAGTACATGCATAAGTTGAATAAATATGCTACTGATCAAGTTAATGCATCATCAAGTAATTCAGCAGAGAAGGCACTCCCATCTGGTCAGGCCCTCTACAACAACTTGGAAAATTTATTTTATATTGAGCATGAAGTGAAGCATCTGTTCAGCATCCCACCTAATTTCTTCGGGTACATGGAGATTGATGAGACTTTAAGAAAGCTACAGAGACATAAATTACTAGAACCGGACTGGTGGCAAGCTATGCTGGAATTTCTATAGATTTATCTTTGGTGTCTTTGGTAAAGGAAAAGTTTTGGTCATCTACCATAAGGTGGAGAACAGAAATGAATGCGGATCATACGGATAAAAGTGTATCAGATCAGAGTTGAATATCTGACCGAGAGGGAGCAGACACCACAAATTATCAGCAGAAGACAGCTGTAGATCGACTCATAGAATAGCCAACACAACAATTTATCTTTTTCCTGTTCTTGAGACATCTATCTCTATCTTTTGTAAAAAATTATGAATCATCACTAGATATTATCTCCCTGAGATATTTTCTGAGATATTTTGTGTAAATACCCCCCTTAACAAAGTATTTGGGGTTGGTGAACCATTCTTAAACTCTATTGTAATACTGAAATTTTGGAATACAAAAGCTTTTGGAACCAACTGTTTTTTTTTTTGTAATTAAGACTAAATCTATTAAGAAAAGACATATGGTACAATCAGAGCTTGCAGAGAAGCTAAGCAAAGGAGCTAGGGAGCCGGAAATGATATGATATCAACCTCGGTCCCAAAAACAACCACGACACGAGCAAAAGAAAACTGAAAGGGCAGAAAGAAACGAGCTGGTCTAGGGAGTCTACCCAGCATGGGCAGAATCATCCAATCTACATTTTTTCCCTTTCTTTTTACTGACTTTGACCCAACCATTTTGATCTGGCTGGATCAGAACTACTAGCAGACTATTCTGAGCTAAAGGAGGAGAGTCCTTGTCTGAATCAGAAGGCGAAGACACATGAGAACGCTTCTACGAAAACAAAGGCGCAGAAGGATCCATGGGACGAGTAGAGGGCGAGTTCTTCGGATGCTCCAAATTCTCCTTGTCCACATCAAGGTCCTCCTCATCTGAGTTGAAAGACTCTATGTCATCCATAGGGGGCCTGTCACATGGTTTCCAACTCTTGGATTTGGATTTGCGAGTGAGATTCTTCTTTTTGTCAAGAAACGTTGCACATGTGTTCTGGAGATGCCCCGTCTGATGGCAATGGTGACACCTGAAGGCTGTATTCTCGTAGTCCAAAGTTTGTGTCCAATGGAACTCCCCGACTTTGAGGATGACCTGATCTGGCAGCCCTTTACTGATGTCTATTTCTGCACAAATTCTGCCATAGGTGTATATTCCTTTCTCCCCCCTTGAGGTATCTGTTGCCAGGAAGCGGCCTAGGGTGTTTCTGATTCCTTGAAAGACAGCAAAATGCAATAGATGCACAGGGAGATTTGGAAGCCTGACCCAGATAGGAAGCTTGGAGATGACTGCAGTGGAGGGGTCAAAGTCTGGGAACCAGTGGGTGAGGAAAAGTCCAGCTGATCCCCAGAACCAGGGGCCCCCTGTTAAGGCTTTCTGGTAATCTTCATTGAAGGCAAAGGTTGCAATAAAGAAGCCTTTCGAGCAGAAGAAGACTTTGCAGTTGTTGGTCCAATTAGAAAGGATCCACTGGTATAGATCAGCAGTGTGGGGCCATAGACCATTAAACCTGCAAATGAGCGCTATTTCTGCGAACGTCTAGTATTGATCATCCAAAGATGGATGAGAGATTTCAATGGCAGGGGTTTCCTCCATTTTGTCCACCAAAAAAGGTTTGGGGGCCTCAGTAGTTTGGGTAGACTTCTTGGCAGGTTGTGCATGTACTGCATCTTTGTAGGAAAAACCTTTGGAGGCAGAGGATTGCCCAACTGCACCTCCCCTTAGACGAAGAGATAGGATAACTGTAGAATTCCTTTCAATATTATAAAAGGAAAGAGGCAGATTGCTATCAAGCTGCTTACTAGAAAAGAGGAGCCGAAGAAGAGAGGGGGGAATCCCCAATCTCTGTTCTAGAATCTTTGAGAGATGGTGCACTGTGAAAGTCGGCTGGACCCCAAGGAGCAGGGTTTTGCCTGTCAAATGAATTATTTGAATCTGATAACTCTCCTACTGGAGATGAATAAGATCTCGGCTACCTGAATGAGGAGCCGAGGTTACACCCTCATCCTCACTACCTGGGCGCTGAAGATGGATAGTCCTACTGTCTGGGTGCTGAAAATGGGCGGTCCTGAAGTCATCCTGAAATGGATACTTCATTTCCAAATGGAACCCCTGCAATGTCATTAACCCCGAGTTTCTTGGCTCATGTATCAGCTCGATCACATCTTTACGGGAATAGCTGTATATTTCTGGACAGATCTCGTCTGACTCTGATTTGGATTGGGCCAGGTTACTAGCAATATGACTCTGCTTCCATTTCAACTCGCAGATTTTACCCTTTTCCTTCTTTTCATCCTCGCGCTGGTCTGTGCAACGAATAACTAGCGATAGCGGCTGCCACCGCCGCTGCTTCTCAGCTTCCTGCCATAGATTCGCGCTAAAGGAGTTCAGGGAAGCCATGGCGGCCGCACAAAGAAGGGTTTCAGTATTTCGCCTGAAAGCCGAACGCTCCGGGCCTTGGGGTTTCCATGTCCTTTTGGAACCAACTGTTGCTGGACTTACTAGATGTAGAATTGATGCAGATGGACTTGTCACAAAATTATTGAATCAACCAGTGGACCAATAAGTCCCTCTACCTTCTGTTTTGTTATTTTTCTAAGTTTCATTATATCATTTGTGTTTCAAAATATGAATGGTAATGATAAAGATTAATTCAGAATTTGCTTGACTGCACTCTGTGTTTCATTCATTATCATTCTCTGTGTTTTCTTCAGGATTAGAATAAACAATGTAACTCTTAATTGCTCCTATTTCCTAATTCTATCATATTGGTTATTTGATAGGGAATTCTTAATTGCTCCTAAGTAGTAATCATCCACTTCCCCTCTTTGAATATGTTGAAGGATTCTTAACTGCCCTTCAGCCATTTTAAACCCATTCCATCCGATACAAATCTTTGTTTGCTCCCTGTCTGACTACCTTGCTCTATGAAACCACCCTCTGTTAAGAAACCAAATCTAGAAAGCCCTCCTCATTGACTGCATTAGCCCAATGGACTGAACTTTTCAGGTTTGCACCTCTGTTCTATTGAATCTCACCATCCAACAATCAAACAAAACCCCTGAACATCATAACTAGCCTAATATCTTTCAAAACAAAGTTAAATCGTAAAGAGAGAGCCCTCTGTGGATGTAGATTGGTTAGAATCTGTGTCTAAAAGATTGGTTTGTGGTTACCTCGGCCGTATTCCCTTTCTTACAACTTTTGGGAACAACTTGAGTGATAACATCAACTAGAAAGAAAACTGGTAAGATCAGACTCTATGTGGATCTTAGAAACCTCAACAAACTGTCACTAAAAGACAATTTCCCTCTCCCCAAAATGGATCACATTTTACCAAGGGTAGTTGGATTAACTAGAATCTCATTATTGGATGGCTTTTCTGGTTATAATCAAATTTTGGTTCATCCAAATGACCAACCCAAGACTGCCTTCACTACTCCTTGGGGCACATTTATGTATGTGAAAATGCCTTTTGGATTGATGAATGCAGAAGCCACTTTACAGAGGGATACAGATATACCCTTTGTAAAAGAAATTCATGATTTCCTTGTGATATATCTAGATGACATTATTGTATTTTCAAAATCTAACAATCAACATTTGGATCATCTAAGGCAAGTTTTTATTAAATGCAGGAAATATGGAATTTCCTTGAACCCCAAGAAGTTTTTATTTGGGTTAGAAGAGGGAAATTTATTAGGTCATATAATTTCAAAAGATCGTATACAAATAGACCCAGCTAGAATAGAAGCCATCTTATAGACACAACATCTGAGGAACCTTAGAGAATTGCAAGCTTTCTTAGGGAAAATTAATTTTCTTAGAAGATTTATTTATAATTTAAAGGAGTTAAAAGATTCAACCATAAAATGGATTTTTGAGGCTAAGAAATCCTTTCAAGACATTAAACTAGCCTTAACTAAAACACTAGTGTTAATCAGTCCTAAATTTGACAAATATTTCATCTTATTTTCCCTTGCTTCTGAGCACACAATCGCTACAGTTCTACTGTAGAAAAATGACCAGGGCTATGAACAACCTATTTCTTTCTTTAGCAAATCCCTGAGAGATGCCCCCTTGAAATATAACATAATGGAAAAACAAGCCTTTGCTTTGGTCAAAGCCATCAATGATTTTAGGGTATACATCTTATGTTCGCATATAGTGGCTTACATTCCTAATTCAGTAGTTAAAGACATCCTAACTCAGGAAGGTCCAGATGGAAAGAGGGGAAAGTGGATTGCTACTATTCTAGAATATGGTATAGAAATCAAACCAACTAAGTTAATCAAGCGCCAAGGTTTAGCCAAGCTCCTGGCTGAATCGAACTGTCAGGCGTTGGATATAAACTTTATTGCAACAATAGATGATGGAGAGGAGATGGCGACTCCACTAATAAGCCAGGCCTTTATTGAATCACCTTGGTATGATGATATCATTTATGTTTTACTGAATTTACAAGCTCCTCCTGAATTATCTAGGACTAAAAGCAGATTTTTGAAGATAAAATCCTTAAAGTTTTGTATATTAGACAATGCTTTATTTTGGAGAGATCATGAAGGCATTCTTCTCAATTTCTTATTAAAAGATGAATCTGACAAGGTGTTGCAAGAGTTTCATGGAGGTGACTGTGGAGGACACCTTTACTATAAGATCGCTACAGATAAAATCCTTAGAGTTGGTTTCTACTCTCCTACCTTGTTTTCTGATGTCAAGAAATATGTGACCTCCTGTCACAAATGTAAAGTTTTTGAGGGAAAGAAAAGGCTTTTACCTTTACCCATCAAGTCAATCTCTGCTGAAATACCTTTTCAACAATGGGGTTTAGACTTCATTGGTGAAATTCACCCACCCTCCTCTACCCAACACAAATGGATCCTCATATGATCCGGATTCAAATAGGAACGCAATAGATTACAGAGATAACCATAAATACAGAGATGCAATAACCATAAATAAAGAGATGCAACGGAAATAACACTTCATTTCATTAATGGAAAATACCAAAATATGCTTACAACCAGAATTGGAAATAAACCAGCTAGGACGATGGTAGCTTATCTCTGAGAAGAGATGTGCGGCTACATGTCTCTGAACTGTTCCGAACTTGTGTTACAATGAGGCTCGAAGGCCTATTTATTATTGAGAAACAATGGAAAACCCTTCACATTCCAAAACCGACCTTAGAAGATGAAACGCCAAATTGTGGGCCCCGTTTTGGGTAAATTGGTACATCAATTTCCCGGGGTCATAACTTTGGCATACGATCTCCGTTTGACACGCATGATAGCCCGTTGGAAAGATCTCTCCGAGGACTACGACGGGAAAGACGATTTTTTTATCAAAAATTTTGTGGAGATAGATTTCCCAAAAAACGTTGTTTAGGGCCTCAAAACGGCTCCGGAAGTTCAGGACCCGAAAAACTGCTAAAAATAGTAAGTTGTGCTACAATTAAGGAAACTATAAATGCTGAAAGAGACAATGATGGGGGTCCAGATGGACTTGGAAGGTGGCCACCAATATCCACCTAGATCATCATAGCCACAAACTACTTCACAAAATGGATAGAGGCCATACCTTCAAGCCAAGCCACAAACACTGTTATCATAACCTTCCTTGAAACCAATATTCTATCAAGATTTGGATGTCAAACTAAGCTCATTACTGATAATGCAACAACCTTTAAAGCCAAAATAATGATAGATTTCTGCAACAAGTATCATATAAACCTGGGCCATTCTACAACCTATTACCCTCAAGGAAATGGACTAGCAAAATCCTCAAACAAAAGCCTGGTAAACATCGTCAAGAAGTTACTCGAGGACAATAAGAAAACATGGAATAAAAAGCTAGTCAATGCCTCATGGGCAGACAGACTAAGCACTAAGCAATGAATTGGTACTTCTCCCTATCAACTAGATTATGGGATGAAAGTTGTTTTTCCATCTTTGTTGGGAACACTAGTGATGAAGTTTCTTCAAGAATTGTAGGTTGAACCAAATAGTATCCAAAGAAGAATCAACCAAAGAATTCATCTTCAAAAAACTAGGGAAGAGGTCTATATCAGGTCTCAAGTTGTGCAGGAAAGGGTTAAAAAGATTTTTGATAAGAGAACCAAGGCTGAAGATTTCTACCTTGGTGAAAAAGTACTCAACTGGGATTCAAGAAGGGAAGACAAAGGTAAACATGGGAAATTTGATTTCCTATGGAAAGGCCCATATGTCATTTATGTTTTCAGAGGTAATAATGCTTTCTTCCTAAGAGAAATAGATGGTACAAAAGCAGAAGGAAGGCCAGTGAATGGTTGAATGCTAAAACACTATTTTCAACCTTGTTACTAATTTTCATTTTACATTAGAGAATATTTTATTTTCAAAAGTCTAGATTGGATTGGATGGTGATTTTTGAAGTTGAAGCCCAAAGAGAAGGCCTTAAGCTTTGAAAGATTCAGTATCATAAGTATTAATATGTAGAAGCATAGAGGAACATTTTTCAAGGTAACATCAACAACGATTCAGGGGCTACTGATCTACAAAGTTATTTACATTTCACTAGAAAATTCCATCCCCAAGTGGAGCCACTGCTAGGTTCCTATACCAATAGGAGTCATAATTTTGAATGACTAAGGTGAAGCCTTGTAATATTGTACATACCTTTTATTTCTGCAAATTGTTTCCATATTAAAAAATTAAAAGATGTAAAGAGGGTATGTCTTAAAAGAATAATCAAAGGGCAAAAAGAATAAGAAAAGGTCAAAAAATGAACATATATGAACCCCAAAAGACAAAAAGAGACCATGAAAGTGAGCAAGTCAAAATGCCACTACTATTTACTTTTAGGCATGATAAATGATTGTATGCAACCTGTTACTCATGCCACAATCCATGATAGTCAAATTGTTTAAACTTGGCTATTTCATGTATTAAATTTTATGTTTATAGTTAGAGAAGAAAATCTGACCAAACAGTGTAATCTTGGCAAATCATTAGATAGGTAGAGTAAATAAAAGGAGCTCATCAGTTTAATCTGATCTCTTGGATGATATAAGGTTAGAATTAGATAGTTTACTTTGTAAGAGAAAAGAAAAACATTGATAAGGGTTTGCTAGCCTAAATGCACCCAAATAAAGAGAAGAAAAAATGGTAGGGAAAGTAAATGGGTAAGTAGTGGAAAGGTTGCAAGAAATATCATGTGATTAACAAATGCATCTTTCAAATATGCATAAGCAGCAAACAAAGAAAAAACAATGGTTCACAATATGGTTTATTTAACATCCCCTCATTCATTTCACCCCTTTGATTTACTAATTTCCCATAAATAAGTTCTAGTGCTTGAATCCTTTAAGTCAAAAAGGCTCAAAGCATTTCTCTGACTTCTTGAGGGATCGGACCCTCGACTTAATGACTGAGGGTGACAAGTATTAGAACACCCTTCATAAAAACACATTCCCCCTTCATAAAATCCATTTCCCCTCACTACCCTAAGAAAATCCCTTTTCCTAAGGTTTAAACACCTTTTACCTAGCTTGTATAAAACCCTTTCACACAAAAAACCCACAAAAAATCATTTTTCCTAAGTATAAAGCTAAGTGCACAAATGTTTACTTTACCCTTGTACTGAGGGAAAACCCACTCCGCCATCACATTTTCATATTAATCATTAAATTTATTATATAAATCCCTTGAAATCCCCATTATTCCGTATTAAATTAATTCCCTTACTTAAATACCCTCGACCCTTAGTTTTCATAAAAACTATATAAACCACCCATATCCTGATACAATCTTATTTACCTAATCCTGATAAACTTAAGTTAATCCAGGTATTAAACTCACTCGACTCCCTAATCCCTCATTAAGCCCGAACCGATCATTTCAAACCTTTGATTTATCCCTAAACTAATCCCGAACCGTCGTGATTAAATCCCTAGGCCCTCCATAAACTCCTGTCATTTCCCCCCATGCATCTCTTTCGCCTGACTACTGTTGATCATCAACCCCCCTCATCCAATGGCGCACAACCATATCGGCCGTGTCTAATGGATGAACGTTAACCACCCGTTAAAGTGGTTTTCCCCAACACTGTGGATGCTATGTGTCAAGCATTGTATCACATCGGTTGACCCCTCCTGAATACCGCCCGCTTCCCCCACTTAACCGAAAAACCATAAACTATTCATTCAAAAGTGAACTTGCCAAAATTAATCATTTTTTCTATAAAAGGCTATGAAGCCCTCTTTCACCCCTTTTCCACGCGTTCTCTATGTAAACTCTGTGAACCATTGCAATCCCTGTGAACACCAAATTTACCACCAGACTTTTAAGACTACTCCAAGAGACGCTACAAACAACCTAGCTAACTTTTTAGTCCGTACCAAGACCACGCCAACCACTGCAGCTACCGTGAACCACCATTTTTAGAGCTAATTCACCCAATTCTAGGTATTTCACCATGAATTACCCCTTACTCTTGCAAATTTCAAAACCTCTAATCTATAGTAGGAATAAAGTCACAACAAGAGGCAAAGGCTCAATTTAGCCTCTGAACAAGAATAGACAGAAGGATCAACAAAGGTAACCAACACAGAGGTAGACAGAAGCAGGTCCACAACTCCATATGAAGACATACAAGAGCCTTCCACATCACAGACTAAGATGTTGGAAAGGCAACGTAGTATGGAAGTGTCTTCATTCAGTAGGCCTGCAGACAAAGACCAGGACTTAAAGGACAGGTATAAAGAAATTAAAATGAGGAATGAGAAGCTTAAAGCCCAAATGTATGCTCAATACCTAAAGCTCACTCCCACAAATCAAACAAGGCTAATGTCAGCCTTTGACATCAAGGATGAAAAGCTTCAGATGTCCTTTATAAAACCTATGACACAACAGCCCAAGACATCATCAGATTTCAAGAGGGTTGACTTCGAAGTCTTGGCGAGGGATATTCATACCATAGAGCAAATAGAATTGCATAAATAGGCTAGAGAAATGATATACTCCACCCTCATAGGTAAAGCCATAGCTGCCCATCAGCTACAAAACTCATTGAACAACATCTCGACACAGTTTCAGTTGGAAAAGGCCTCCTCACAGGCCAAGGATATGAGGATTAAGTCTTTGGAAGACTTGGTTATTGAGTTGGGACATGATCCCAGGATGTAAAAGCTACTAAGCATCTGATAAAGAAGAAGAACGATGATATTGCTGCACTAAAGAAGTAATTGAAGATACCTCAGCTGCAACATCCTCAAACACTTGAAGTCATAGAGAACCAAACCAAACATGAAGAGTTGATGGACATGGTCCTAAAACTCAACGATCAACTAAGAGAGAAAGAGAAAGAATTGGATAGATTGATCCAATTAAAACAAACTGACATTGCCATGACTTCTACAAATGTCATCCCTACAGTATCTACAGAAGTCCCTTCTACACTAGCAGCTTCACTTGCACCAATAGCTCCACCTGCCACAACATTTCTAGTTATAGCAGAGTCTACAACAGTCTATGCATCAGGAGAAAAGAAACAAAATTAGTTAAAGCCATGGAAGAGATGTCAATTAAGGCTACAAAAATGAATAGAATGAAGGAAAAAGTGGCAAGTTTAGAAACTGACTATAAACTTGCCCAAATTATGCAAAAGGAAGATGCATAGAAAGCCAACAGGTTGAGTGAAAAGGTCAAAACCTGGGGTAAGTACCTAACATTAGAGAAACCCCTTGGACAAGCCAAGGAACTGTTATGGGCTAATATCATTGACTTAGTCAAGGATATTTAGCCATTTATTCAGCTTATGTTTGAGCAGACAGAATTGATAAAGATAGACACAATAGCTATTTAGAAAGTCAAGGAGGAATTCAGTGAAATGCCTGAGGATGCGAATAGACTCATCCACTTCCTTAACAACAAACAGATATGAGCTTCAAGAGTTCAATATAGAAGACAGGTGGTGGGCTCCAGTATTGCAGCAATAATGCTGCAACTCTTGGGACTCCCTTCTTTACTTTTATCAACCCGGTTGTTCGTAACAAACTTGGAAGTGACGGTGTTGTATGCACAAGTACTAGCTCTTGTCGCAGCTATCATTTGGTCAGCTGGCACAAGTCCACTAGGGGCTTTAGCCAAATTCTATAAGTTCTCAGAAGAAGCTTTTAAGTGATGGATGAAAGCTAACTCAAAGGAAGCTAATCTACTTGCGAAAAGAAACTGAAAGCCAAAAAGAAATGCAAACCTTAGCAAACCCTAATTCTACCAACTAGTTCTATTGATGCAAAAATGAGAATGCAAACTACTGAATGAGATGCCATTGACTTCAAAAAGGGAAAATGCATATGTCTTAGACTACTTTTGTCCTAGAAAGTATCTTTTTGTATTTTTTAATTAAGTGTCGATTTTCACATGCATATGCTTGAACTGTGCTTCACTCTGCAGGAGTGGATCAAGGAAGAGGAATGCTTGGAAATGGTTGGAGAGGTTCAGAGAGGGTCTAAGGAGTCCCGAACACTCTTCCCAAGAGTTTCACAAGGTTTGGCTATCAGGAAACCTCACTTGTGAGCTTCTACAGGAAGTCTGCAGGGGTTCTACAGGATGTTCCAGAATTTCTACAAGAAGTTTCAGAATTTCTACAGGATGTTTGGAAATCGGTTTTTAGGGGATGGATGAGTGAGGGAAGGTGCATGGATGGATCTGGAGGTAGGATAGGGGTCTAAAAATGGCCTAAGGACTGGTGGGTGGATTGGTGAAGAGATGTAGAAGGCTGACTTGGCTTGAAGAAGGCTAAGGCAATGATAGGTAAGGAGGTAAGGATTCGTGGACAAAAAGGGTAGATAGGGAAGGAGAAACTTAGCTAAGAGACATGACAGGTGGCTCAGATGATACTTTGGGTAGATGAATGAATAAATGAAGATGCCCTGAACGGTGTACCTTGATCAAATCAACAAAGACCTACAAATGATCAAATCCTAAACTAGCCTAGCCTAACCATCAACAACATAAATGAGCAGTAACTTTATTTGGGAAGAGAACCTTGTACACCATCTATGTAAAGAAACATTTCAGATGTCCAACCCCATGACTAATCTCTGCTAATAAAACAAGCACACTAAAAGATTGCATAAACAAGAAAACTAGTGTTTTTGTGAGGCAACATTGTTTCCTCAATTCCAGCCCCAAATCCAATAAGGATGAGGCGAAACCCAGGAGTGTGGTTGTCCCTTTTCTTGGAGGTTTTGCTGTTATTATCCTACCAAAACACCAAAACCAAAATCATTCATAAACAGTGATCTATTCCAGCAACCATAACAAAATCTACTTAACAGAAATATATTCAAATGCATAAAGGAAAACAATGATACGTAAAGGAAAAGTAACAATACAGAAAGGAGGTCCTAGGCTCTCAGGTTGGGCCCAACCCTGAGAGCTTTGGCTCCTATGAAAAACTCAAATTTGATAAGAAACCAAACTACTTCTCATTATCCAAAAAGAATCATAACAGTCATGCCAAAAATGGCTACAAAGGAACAAAATATAGCTACAGCACTGAGGTGCAAAGTACACAATAGTTTCAAAAGTCTTTTTATGAAGGTTGAGGCCTCAACATTTATAGATCATGAGGGACCTATCTGGTCACCTCAATTTGTGGAACTCGGCTGTCAAACTGTGAGTTAAACAGTCTGTTTCTAAATGCTGCTTTGCTACCTTCTAAATTCGGTTTGGTGGTCTTTGGAGCTCGGAGTTGGAGGTGAAGATCCCGAGGAAGGGTCATTGAATGCCATAGGCACCCCCCTTCAAGTCCTCACCTCAGGCTTGGCTGCCTTATAGCTCATGATTGCTTTGACTTTGCTCCAATAGATGTCAAAAAACCTGACATAGACACATTTTAACCACCTAGGACAAGTTGCTTCCCTTATTCGTACCAAAGACATAAACATACTAAAAATAATGCATAAACTATAGAAAATGATGGATTTGAACAAGGACTGAACAAGGAAAATTAGGCCAAATGAGCCCAAATTGTTACCAATTTTGGGGCTCATCAGTAAATTTGAAGCTTTGCTTCTTTCACCTTTGAGTCACCTGCATATATATTTTCAATCTTACCCCATACCTCTTTAGTAGTTTTGCAACTCAATACCTTAAGATAAACAAATTTGATAAGCCTATTGATAATAAGATCTTTATCCTTTGCATCATATACCATATTTTTCTTACCTTTTTCATCTTGGGTCGGTGTGAAGCCTTTGTCAACAATTTCCCATACTTCATATCCTTGCACCATCAAATGACCCTGCATTCTTCCACTCCAAAGTGCATATTTATTTCCATTGAACAAATGAACTCTATTCTTAGTATACTCTATGATCTCCTTCCAGTTGTTAGACTTTTATTGCAGGAACCAGGCCCTGATTCCAATTGTTGGATATACTAAGGGGTGGGGGGGTGAATGAGTATTCCTAGAAATTAGCACTTTTAAATCTTTTCACAGCATTAGTTAATCTTCAATTATTATTAATGTTTATCCAGTAACAACAGTTAACAATTAAACACAATAGGAACAAGAATTTTAGGTGGAAAACCCCCTCTGGGTAGAAAACCACTAAACTCTTTTCTAATAAATTATTTTAATCTTTAGCCCAAACTGAAATGAAAGTTACAACTTCCTAGAATTCTAGAAAAGAATTCTTCTCTAGCTCCCACTGAAGGATGCCCCAACACCCTGGTTTCTTCAGTAGTCAATTGAATGGATGTCCCAACATCCTAGACCAACCTACCACCCTAAAGTGTTCACAGGCTCCAACCTATAGGTGACTTCATGCACCAGCCTAACACCTCCATACCACCCTATAATGATCAGAAGTGAGACAAGAGCGTGGACTCTTGTACCAGGATAATAATCCACAATTCAATATGATTTACAATGATTTTCTTGTACTTGAACGAACACCCAATCACACTATGACCTGCAACCCAACCATGACTTCATACCAACAGTGACTCCTATACCTCACAACAATGCCTCTTTGACTCTAGGGAAATTGACTCTTTTACAATAATGACTCTTCCAATGGTGACTTTTTTACAACACTAGATTTTTAACAAGACATGACACTTGACTCGACATTGATTCTTGGATCACTTGCAACTGCTGAGGTATTGTTATGATTGCTTCAAGTAATAGTACTTTAGCATTGCATGTCCTTCTAGTATGTGTATGAGTTGTTCTAAAGTTTTATCCTTCTTGCGTAACAAGAAAGACCCAAACAAATACAAAAAAATATACTTACGTTGTCCTACAAAAACATATGTCAAAGATGATACTCAAAATTCAAATGAAAACACTAATCATACATACCTTGTTGTAGCGGACTTACACTTGACTATTGATATGTGGTCCTTAATGCAATGATCCTTAAACGCATAATTTTTATTGCCTTCTAGGAGCTCGATATTCAATATGTTTTATATATGTTATTTTGAATCTTCAAGGTCTGAAATTCCATCTTGCAGTAGCACTCTGAGTCCTCTTTTTAACCCCATAGGTCTGATCGAGATTGGATTTGTCAAGAAAGAGTTATGCCCAATCTCCCACGATGACCTAATTATAGACTCGTTCAGTAAAGCGAACTTATACAAAGTGCCACGTATCATAGTTTCGACCTTCAGCCCTAAAAATGTTACCCAACAGACTAATTCCACCCTATTTCTATCATTGTTTACAAAATTTGAATCCAATTCTCATATAGAAAGTTATGATGATTTTCCCGAGGTCACCTGTTTGACATGGAATTCGGGAGCCTGCAAAAATCCTATCTTCCTCAGACCATATCTCCAAAATTGTAGCGAAACAATATCTGATATTTGGTCATGAGGTTCATCTAGATTTCTAATCAAATTTCTTTTAATTTCAGCTTCTGAAGTGTCATATCAAAAATGTTATAGCGAAAATTCCACGATGACCTGTTTGAAGTAGAGAAATCCTAGAATCCAAGGCACTAAACTTGCTTCAAAACAAACCTTAAAAATTGATCATAATTTTTTTCCCTAACCATACCCCAACGAAATCTTAAAATCCCTGCAACAGATCCTACATTAGAAGCTAATGGGAGCCGAAAAATTACAAAGGTGTTCTCACAAGACAGTTCATTGAAAAGTGCTTACTAGAGGAGGATATGAGGGTCACTATTTATAGGAATGTCCTGAGTTGAGGGGGTCCTCAACAAGTGACTGTTAGATGGATTTTAGGAGCATAAAAATTATTAATAATTGACTATTCAATGATCAATGAGTGCCATGCCACAACCCCACGGGATTTTAGCCCACTAACCGGGGTTACTAACTTCAAACACGAATAACTCTCAAACCGTGAAGAACTACCTGACATACCATATATCAACGGAAACATCTCGACGACTAGAATCCATAAAAAATATCCTTGACTCAAAATAGGATGATTTTCCATGTCAAAATTCCCATGCAAGTTCGGGGTAGCCCCTGATGATGTCCCTTGAATCTGCAAGTTAAAACAGATTATTTTTAAGAGAAATCTGTGCTTGGAAGTTCTTAAAACAAAAGTTTTTTTAAAGGAATTTTGTGCTAGTGATTTAAATGTAGTTCTATAAACTTTTATGAAAAAGATGAACCCCTTGGTATCCTTAATTGAGATAGTTCTATTTGGAAAGGAAAATTACCAGGAATAGTTCAGAAAGGTTAAAAATACACTTATTTTAATGATCTGTGGAATGGATTTTATGAAGGAAAAGATGGGAATGAACCAAATTAACATGATGAGTTGAAACAATTAGAAATATGAAAAAGTAAGGATAAGAAGGCCTATGCCTTAATTTCCACTTCAATCTCAGAAGAGGTAAGTAGATACATTGTTCAAAGTAAAACAACGTATGATGCCATAAAAAACTAAAAGAGATTTATGATTCGCATTATGAATTGGAGATAATTCAGTTATTGTTGAAGTTATTTAATATGGAAATGAAAGATAATCATCCTTTAAAACTTGCTTCTAAAATTAAGGCCATCAATCATGAAATTGAATCTACTGGAGTTAAAGTTGATCTGCAACTTAAAAGCTCGTTACCCTAGTTATTCACACTATTTGGAATCTCTCCAAGCTAGCGGGAAATTAAAAGATTTAGGTTTTGACAAATTAGTAGGGAAAATTGCAGAAAGAGAGAAGTCTTTTGGAAAGAAAGATACGTCACATAATTCTAATACTGAAACCCTATGTCTTGCTCAAAAATACCAAAAACCTCAAGAATTTGTTAAAAATACCAAGGGTAATAGAGGACATGGTAGGAATAATTATAGAGGTAGGGGGGTAGAAATATTCAAGGAGATTGACAGTAGAATGATAAACAAAGAATTTTGTTTGATAAAACAACTGTAAAATGCTTTAGATGTGGTAAAATTAGACATACTGCTGCAAACTGTAGAATTCCCTGAGAGAAAAATAATGAAAGAGAACAAATGCTTGAAAAGAAATATCATCTAATTCCAGAAAAAGGACAGTCTTCTAAGAATGCACATTATGTTGTTTCTCATTGTAATTTTCATATGGAATATATATTTAGTACCTCTTTTTCTTCATGGCATGGTAGTTGGATTTTAGACATAGGTGCCACTTTTCATATGACCTTTATAAGAGATTTGTTTGAACAATTCAATGATAATATTGATGGAGTAGTGTATTTTGTTGATAAGTCTCAAATCAAACCATTAGGGATTGGTTCTATTGAGTTAAAAATTCATGGACTTTATAATTATACTTTGAATGGTGGTCTTTACATTCCTTAGTTCCAAAGGAGTTTATTATCTCTTGTACAAATAGTACAAGAGGGACATTCCATTCACATATTTGATGGTAAAGTGGGAATTCGAAGAGAAACGGACAATAAAACTGTAATGATTGGTGTGGAAGAAGATAAATTGTTGAAATTGAAAGGTTTGTCATATGTTGCATTGAACACTAATTATTTGGTTCAACAGAATGATACTTTTTCATCATCATTATTGTGGTATGCATGCTTCAATCATATTAATTATGAAAGTGTTAGAATTATGAAACAACCTGGGATTAAACGAATTCCAACAGTTCCAAGAAAATTGACCCCATGTAATGCCTGTATATTGGTCAAGCATCACAAACAACCTTTTCAGAATTCTAATTCTAGAGCTACAAGGAAATTAAGTCCCATACACCCTGATTTATGTGGACCTAGGCATGTAACAACTGCAAATGGCAATAAATACATACTGACTTTTATTGATGATTATTCGATGATGTGTTGGGTTTATATGCTTAAAGAAAAATCACAAGTTTTTGATGTGTTTAAAAAAATTCATCTCTCTATTACAAATGAGGCTCAACTTACTATTGGTACCATAAGAAATGATAATGAGGGAGAATATACTTCACATGTTTTTGAAAAATATTTGCAAGAGAATGGCATCAAACACCAGACCACAATACCATATAATCCACAACAAAACAATTTTGTAGAACGAATGAACAGAACATTGCTTAATATGGCAAGGTCAATGACATTTTTTAAGAATGTCAAATTGATGTTTTGGGGAGAAGCAGTGCTCTGTGCAACATATATTAGAAATCAACGTCCTTCCTCTGTGATCAACAATAAAATTCCATACGAAATGTGGTATAATCGTCTTCCTATTGTTAAGCATTTCAGAATTTTTGGTTTTCAATGTTATGCTTTGATTCCTAAACATCAAAGAAATAAGTTGAGTGAAAGAATCATAAAATATATATTTTTGGGTTATTCTATGACTTCTAAGGCATATCGATTGTATGATGAAGAGAACAAGGAGTTTATTTTGTCAAGAGATGTATTTTTTCTTGAATTTGATAAAGATTCCCTCACTGTTGATAGACAACTTAATCGGATAGAAACGTTTGTGCCTCAAAAGTTTTATTATGAATCAAATAATATTCTTTCACATCCTGAAGGGGGATTCCTATATTAGATAAGTTTGTGGATTTTCCTTCTCTCAATAATTATATTTCTATTGTTGAAGGGAAATTGGTTGATTCTGCCGCTGAAGAGAAATTGGTTGATGAAAGTGTTTCTACAGAGATGACAGGGACAAAGATGGAAAGAACTAAGATACATGAAGAAGATGAGAACATTCCTACACAACCTTTGTGAAGATCAATTCATATCAGAACATTTCCAAAGAAATATGATGAGTTTAAGACATGAAGTTCCTCAAGTAACTATTCTCATTGTGAATTTAATTTTTATGTGGATTGTGAACCTACTTGTTTTGAAGAAGCTACTAGTTATGATAAGTTGAAAGATGCAATGCAAAATAAATAGGATGCTCTCATAAAAAATGGCACATGGAGGATGCGGATCCTTCCATTGGCATCAAACCTATTGGTTGCAAATGGATTTATAAAACTTAGTATAAAGTTGATGGTTCACTTGATAAGCACAAGGCAAGAATTGTAGCAAAGGGATATGCATAGAAAGAGGGTATTGACTACATAGAGAAATTTTCTCCTACAGCTAAATGGGGAACTATTAGATCTCTATTTTCTATTGCAGCTCAGAAAGAATGGAAAATTCAGCATATGGATGTCAAAACTGTCTTTTTAAATGGAGATTTGAAAGAAAATGTTTACATGCTTCAATTAGAGGGTTTTTCCATTAAAGGGAAAGAAAAAAAGGTTTGCAAACTAATGAAGTCTTTGTACAACTTGAAAAAAGTGCCATGAGCATGATATGAGAAACTAACTAAACATCTTCTTAAGTTAAATTATAAACATTTTGACCTAGATGATGCAACTTTTTTCGTTAAGAAAGTTGGAAGATCAATTGTATATCTAGTTGTATATGTTGATGATTTGATGATTATAGGAAGCAATTATGAATATATATCATCTATTAAGAAGGAATTGAAAAAGGTTTTTGTTCTAACAGATTTAGGTTTACTTCATTATTATCTTGGAATTGAAGTTTATCAAAAACCACATCATATTTTCTTCTCTCAAAGAAATATGTGACAAAGAATGAAACTGAAAAGTGGAGCAAAAATTTCTCTTCTCAATATTCTGAATGACTAAAATAGGTTACATTGTAAACATCAATAATAAATAACTGAAGTAAAACTCAACACCTATGGAGTATAACTCAAGTAAGACTAAATTGCTTATGACACCTAGTAGACAAGAGATCAATTAAGATGACACCTAACCAACAACTAACTAACAATGAGATTAATATCTCAACATCCCCTCCTAATCTCAACTATTACATGTAGTGACACTTACAATGCCAAGTTGTTTTCTTTGAAATTCAAATACATTCTTGCCCAATGGCTTTGTGAAAATATCAGCTAGTTGATCTTTCAAACCACAGAAAGAAAGTATTATGTCCCCATCATTGACAAGCTCCCAGATGAAATGAAAATGAGTGTTAATGTGCTTTCCCTTTTTATGGAATACATGATTTTTTGATAAGGAAATAGCTGAACTGTTATCACAATAGATTGGAGTTGGTTCCTTCTGAATATTTGAAATATATTTCAATAATCTTCTTAACCACACAGCTTGACAAGCTGCTGAATTTGTTGTTACATATTATGCCTCTGCAGAAGATATTAAAATGATTGATTGTTTCTTGGATTCCCATGAAATCAGATTGGTTCCAAGATGAAAAGCATACCCTGAGATGTTTTTGTTATCATCTAAACACCCTGCATAATCACTGTTTGTATAACCTGAAAGTGAACAATTTTCAGAATGTGTATAAAACAAACCATAATCTATTGTCCCAACAATATACCTTAAGATCCTTTTTGCAACCTTCCAATGAGAAATTATAGGTGACTGCATAAAACTGGAGACAAAACTTGCTACAAACATAATATCAAGTCTAGTTGAAGTGAGATATAACAAGCTACCAACTAGACTTTTATACAGTGAGGAATCAATTGGTGGTGCTACATCTTTGCTCAGTTTTGTTATTTGAGCAATAAGTGTATCTGTAGGTTTACAATTGATCATTCTGAGATTTTTTTATGATATCACTGGCATATTTTTGTTGACCGACAAAAATTCCATTATCGGATTGGTGAATTTCAATGCCTAAGAAGTATTTCATGACTCCTAGATTTGTCATATCAAACTCTTTTTGCATTGCTGCTTTGAAATCTTCTAACATCATATTTCCTGTGTAAAGATGACCATCTACATAAAGGCTTACAATCAAAATTTTACCTTCATGCATTTTGGTATACAAAGTTGGCTCATGATTGCTTCTGAAAAACCACTTTTGATGAGATAGGTGTCAATGTGATTGTACCAAGCTCTTGGAGTTTATTTCAAACCATACAAGGCTTTCTTCAATCTGTATACCTTAGGCTCCTGTCTTGGAACTTCAAAACTAGGAGGTTGATCTACATAAACTTCTTCATGCAATATACCATTTAGAAAAGAAGATTTTACATCAAGCTGATAGACTTTCCATTTGTGCTCAGCTGTTGTGGCAAATATGGTTCTAATAGTGTCTAACCTTGCTATTGGAGCAAAGGTTTCACCATAGTCGACACCAAACTATTGTGAGAAACCTTTGGCAACCAGCCTTAGCTTATGTTTCTCAATCTCTCCTTTTTCATTTAGCTTGGTCTTATATACCCCTTTTACACTTGTTTGGATTCCAAGAAACTCTCCTAGGTTGTAGCTTGGAGATGCCTAGTAACATATAAATTAAACTATTGTTGCAGGTTTAATGGAAGGAATGATGGTTTGGCTCAAGCCAGATAACCACTTCTACTTTTTTTCACTCCAAACATGCATGAACACCCTCAGACTACAAGGCTTTACACTACTAATGCTCACATTTTAGATATTAGGAGAATATGGAGAATACTAACCACACCAACAGATGCACAAGACCATGTGATGGCCAGTTGCAACTAGTACAAAAACCTACAAATCTAATCTATTAATGCAAAGACAAGATGACAGCTCTCCTGCATTAGATAGAAATAAACCTGAGCAACCTATTCAATGTTGCATTCAAGATTCTAACACAGAGATAAGATGAAAGTTATCTAGTGCTAAACATCTAGAGATCACAAACGCAGCATATCGGGCACAAGCTTAGAACAAAGGAAAATGGATAGTGAGCAGTTAATAGCAAAAGAAGCTTGTATTTGCTGAAAATGAAGATGAGACATTGCAAGTGAAAAAATGTCTACAGTCTCCAGAAGTTGAACCTTACATCAAATGCCAACCCTGATTACATCTTTCTTATGGGTATTATAAGCTTACATTACAATGGCACCTGACCATTTAGGTATGGAGGGGTCTTAATTGACCACCAACTGCATTTAACTGTCTGATGGAGTCTTTGAATGAGATTTCTTGCTTCATTGTGTAAATATGATCCACACAACTGCTATGCTATCCTTTAGGCGATTAGAGTGCTCGTATCAGTGGAGTCCATGACTGATAAATTCAGTTACAGAGTTGTGCTATGTCCTTTTCTCCTTCAGCCATGCTTTATGTTAAATATGGTTTTTGGGGGTCTGAATGTTGTTAGTCGAGCATAGCGGGTTATCTCCTTCTTTAGGCAACAGAATGGTCAGAGGACGTGGAATGGATGGATAGGTGGACAATTTGGGTGAGCGAAAAGAATGACCGTCGGATCGAGGAAATGAATGGTGGAGATGGCTCGGAAGAGGCTATTAGTCGAGGTGGGAGCGGGGTGTGTTAACGCCATTGGATCTTCAGCAGACAGATCGGATGGTCATCGGCTGTTGGAGTTGCACGGGTGTTTAACAGGCAAGGGAAGTTTGGTCAGGCAGTAACGGTTTTCATCGCACCACTTTTGGGCGCTAAGTGGTAAATGCCTACGGCCGAGCGATTCCATTCAATGATCGACACGTAGCAGCGGATGAGAGAGAAAAACCACTCTTCTTGCACATTATCGCTCAGTCAAGTTGCCAGCGCGATGAATGCGAAGACCATCAGATCTCTATGGAGATGATTTAACGATGGAGAGTGCTAGAGTGGGTCACCTTTATCAGGTGTGATGGGAGCCGTTGGATTAGCGAGGGTAATCAACAGTGGGGGTGCAGCGTGGCGAGTTATGAATGTGCAAAGACATATGGTAGGGTTTTATGGTTAGTTTGGGGTTTTGCGCTTGGGGCTAAGGTCAAAGGGGTTTACTTTGTTGGGTTTAGGAGGAAAATAGGGAAACAGAGGTGGTGGAGAGTAAGTGGGGTAGGAGGAGAAGGGAAAATGACCCATGTGGAGCCCCTTTGAAGACACCACCAAGTAGACCAAGCTTTTCACTGACATTAGAAAGTTAGCGCTGCATGGCAGGGCTAACATTGGCTCCTTCTCGAGATGAAAGCCCCCCTGTGAGGTTTCAAGAATCGTAAACCACTGCCTTTGATACAAAAACAAGATCAACAATATTTCCTAGGGTTCCATTGGGCATGGAGTCTAATTAAGCCTACACTAAAACCTGTAAAAAGAACATATTTACAATCTTGAGGACTAAAGGCCTTAATTAATATAAACTTTCAAAAACTTCCCATTGATTGGGCCATCAAAAATTGTTTCTCCTTCCATACTTTGTAGCATAAAAGTTTTGTTCCCCTAGACCTGAGCAATCACAAAAGGTCTAGTCCACAGAGCATCGAACTTCCCATGATTTCCTTTCTTTTCCTTCAGTGCATCCCATTTAAGAACCAAGTCCCCAATTTGAAAGTTGTCCATATTTGCCTTTCTATCAAAGGCTTCCTTGATTCTCTTTTGATGTGTTGCAGACTTTTCAATAAATTGATCTCTGATTTGATGCACTTCAGCCAAGTCAGTAATCCTCTTTGCCATGACATTTTCCTCTTTCTACTCTTCCTGCAAGAACTTGGCCATAGGGAGGATCAACTAGATTTGGAATACAGCCTCAGTGTGATATACCAGCTTCAACAGAGAATTCTCTGTGGATTTCTTGGTGGTTACCCTGTCAGCCCACAATGCAAACTTTAGTTTGGAATCCCAATTCCTTTTGTTGTCTTCTAGCAGCTTTTTCATTACCCTTATCAGGCTCTTATTGGATGATTATGCTAGCCCATTACCCTGAGGGTAATATGAGGTGGAATGCACTAGCTTAATGCCCATTAAGTCACACATGTCCACCAACTCTTTTTCCCTAAAGGCTACTACATTGTCTATAACCAATTTGTGTGGACAACCAAACTTGGTGAAAATGTTTTCTGTCAAGAACTTCATGACAACATGGTGATCAGCTTTCCTAGTAGGGATGGCTTCAATCCATTTAGTGAAGTAGTTAGTGGCTACTAAGATCCATCTGTGCTAGCCACTAGAATGTGGATTAATTTCCCTTATGAAATCCAAACCCCACTGCTGGAAAGGGCCACTGGCATGTATTGGCTTCAAGGGTAAGGACTTCAACTATTGTTTTCCTTCAAACCTATGGCATTTGTCACAGGACCTTACAAACGAAAAGACATCAGAAAATAGAGTGGGCCAATAATACCCATCCCTGAGGATCTTGTGGGTTGTGGTTTTCCAATAGTGATGTCCTCCATAGATGCTAGAATGAAACTGATGCATGACCTGCACAGATTGTTCTTTGTCCAGACATCTTAAAAGGATTCCAGATGGATCCTTCCAATAAAGAAGGCTTTCATGAATACAGAACTTGGCAGATCTGAGCTTAATAGTCCTAACTTGACTTCAACTAAGGCCTAGAGGAACTTCTAGTTTCAACAGAAATTGAGCTATTTTATCATACCTTTCACAAGAGGCCAAATTTTCGACCAAATACTGGTTCTGTCCTCGTTCGATGGTTTTGCCCCCTGTCTGTCTGTTATCTCAGTTTGTGCTTATCCAATTCATGTCCAGCATCCTGCAATTTTCTTCAGCCATCAACTTAGCAAGGCCCTAACCCTTAATAATCTTGGTCGGCTTCAATTCTATGTTGAATTTAATAAGCTTTGCAATCCATTTAGCCCTTCTTCCATCAACATCTGGCTACATTAGGACATCCCTTACTAAAGAAAAGGGCACATATGCAATTACATTGGAGTGCAAAATGTAGATTCATAAAGCTTTTAAAGATTTGATAAGAGCATAAGCCTGTTTTCAATAATATCATACCTTAGTTCAACATCCCTTAAGGTTTTACCGAAAAATACCATTGGATGCTCTGAATCTCCATCATCTTTCTGCAATAAGATTGCTACAAGGGTGTCACCGGAAGCAAAGGAGAAGATATGGAACTCCTTGCTATAGTCTGGGCTGATTAAAGTGGGAGCTTCCATAATAGCTCTTTTGATGGCTTCAAAAGATCTTCTTGCTGCATCATTCCATTTGATCTCTAATCCCTTTTTCAACATAGAGGTGATGTGTTTTACCAATTCTGCAAAATTGGGAATAAACCTCCTTACAAAAATTATTTTGCCTAGAAAGGATTGGATGTCCTTTTTTTATCTTGGGACATATAAGGTCTATATCGCTTTCACTCTCTCTGGGTCAATCTTGACACCTGCAATAGAAACAATGTGTCCTAGAAGCTTTCTCTCTTCTAAAGAAAATTGTGACTTCTTAGGATTCATTGATATCCCAAAACGTTTGCACTTCAGAAACACTTTCTTCAAATGCTACAAATGATCTTGATGGTTGCTGGAGCATACTGTTATATCATCTAGGTAGATAAGGACAAACTTATCCTTTTCTCCTACAAACAATATATCCATGGTTCTCTGAAAGGTAGCCCCAACATTCATCAACCCAAAGGGCATCTTAGAGTACATAAAAGTGCCCCAAGGAGTGGTGAAAGCAGTCTTTTTTTGGTCATCTAGATGTACAACAACTTGGTTATACCCTAAAAATCCATCCAGGAAAGACATAACTTTGGCTCCTGAGACTTTCTATAGCAAATGTTCCATCTTTGGTAGGGGATAGTTGTCCTTTCTCAAACATTTGTTCAGGTTCTTGAAATCAACACACAGCCTGATTTCTCCACTTTTCTTCCTCACCACTACCAAGTTGGCTACCCACTTCGAATATCTCATGGGAACTACGATTTTGACAGCCAACAACTTCTTGATTTCCTTTTCAATCAGAGGGAGTAGCAAAGGATTTATGGGTCTCAACTTCTGGTTGAAAGGAATGGTGTCTGGGATCTTATGCTGGATGATATTTTTGTCATAAGTTTTAAGGTCATTGTATTCCCAGGAAAAAACATCAGCAAATTGCTTCATTAAGGTGCAGTACTCAGAACTTTCGGTAGCAGACAAATGGGTGGACAGGTTTATATACTTTGGATGATCTGGACTCCCTATGTTATGCCTATGGATAGCAGACTAATTTTCCTTTTGGGAAATCTTATGAGGCACATCGTTATGGTCAAACAGCTTCTTTAGAGGCACTAGCCCTTTTGGTATATGATTGTTAGGCAACTGTACAATACTGTCTTGACCAATTTTGTTCCTTAGCTGGAGCTGGGGACATTCCTCCAAGGTTTCATTCTCTTGATCAATTTTCATTTCAGAGAATTCATTAATGACTTGTATAAACCTATTTACTTCATCATCATCCTCGAAGACTTTCCAGTGCTAGACATTATTAGGAAAGGATGGTCTATATTTTATCTAGACTTCATAAGCCAATCTAGGGGGCATGGGAGGAATGAACATGCTAGCAGACATAACAAGGGAAATAGCAAGCTGATTTTTCACTCTATGAATATATGAGATACAAAAGCTATCAAAATCATCTTTGAGTCTCCATACCTCATCTATGTATGCTTTCAGCCTTGGGTGCCTTACTTGGAACATTTTGTTCACTTGTTGAATGATGAGATCAGCATCTCCAAACACCTTTATGTCTCTAATTCCTATGTCCTTGGTAGTGTTTAAGCCAAATATCAGAGCCTCATACTCTGCTATATTGTTGGTGACCTAAAAATTTAGTTTAAAAGACAGATGTGTGCTTTCTTGATTTGGAGACACCAGCACCACTTCTACTCTTGCAGTTTCCTTTGAACAGGCTCCATCAAAGAACATATCCCAAGCTTATGTCCCTTCCTCTTCCATGGCCTAGCATACTAGTTTCTTGAGCTGCACCGAGGCCCTATGGCATTCTTCAATTTAGAGAATACATGCTCCAAAATCAGTGTCCACAGCATAAATGGGATGATTAGTGGGATTATTCTCATCACTAATGATATAGGCCAGCTGGGTTTCCCTATATAGTCTTCTGCTTTCTCCTCCAAAAACTGGGACAGTGGCATAAGACAAGTCATTTTGTAATGTCCCACCCAACCTCTTAATCCACCCTCTGGAAAGTAGCATACCAAACTTAGGGAGGACACCTGCTACCACAATATCCATCATCATGCTTTTCATGGGCAGCTAAGATAGGGTGATGGCTAAGTCTTTGATTAACCCCAGACATTTCACCTTCCTCAGATCAAAGGAGAACAAGTCATGATAAGGTCTGGTAATATCAAGGCCTAACTCTTCCATGATAGCTTTGGGCATCAGATTATGGTTGGCACTTGTGTCTAGTAGATAGTTGTGGAGGATTTTGTCATGAATGGTCAAGGAGACATAAAATGATGGGGAAATGCCATTAGCAGGTTTAGTCATTGGGATAAGCACAACTATAGGTTTATCATCTTGTAAATTCACATAGTCATTGGATGCTTGTGTGGCTTCAGCTCAAGGGCATCAAGGATGGGCTTCTTAAAGACCTCACTCTTTACAAGTTCCATCAGAGGTATAGATATTTTTAACTTATGGACTTCTGATTCAAAACTGAAAGGGGAAGGATACTTGTCAGGGCCCCTTACCTCTTGAGTTGGTGCTTTCAGGATGGTAGGATCATATGTCAGTCGCTTCTGCTTGCTGACCTGCTGCTTTAAGGGGACTACAGTCCTTTTAGCAATATTCTCTTTGACATTACTCGTTATTGACCTCAAGTTATATCTTTGTTGATCTTCAGTCTGTAAAACAGCTTCTCTGTCCCACCCTTGACTGGTTTGGTCCTTGAATAATGACTCCTCATAGGCAGCTAATGTAAAAAAGGCAGTACTACCCTTATCTTCCATGCAGTGAATCTCATCCTCTTCATCAAACTGCTCCTCATCCATTACTACATTCTAGAAAGGGGTCTTAACCCTTTGTTCTTCACTGGCGTCTTTGCCCCTCTGAATGATCTACAATTGTGCATTTTCTCTTCTATATGGATTTGGATTTCTAGGAGAAAATGTATTAGGAAGCCTTGCTTTCCTAGAACTCTACTCAAGCTTTAGTTTGGATATTTCAGCAGCCAATGACTCTATCATTTTAGTCATTTTGTCTATTTTGGGTTCTGAAGATGAAGAAGAAGAAGAAGACTCACCGCTCTGCCTCCTTCTATCAGCATGTCCTTGAGTTTCTCTGCAACCATGATATTGGATTCCACCTCCAAGGTTGCATCTTGCATTTTAGCTAGAGAAGCACATCTTCTCTCTCTTAATAGCAGGCAAAAATCATAATCAAAGGCATTGGCCTAGGTGAGTTTGGTAGAGGTGTGGGTAGGCTTCACTTTTGTTGGTATCCTGCTATACATACGATTGAATCTTTTATTAAATTCAAACAATGACTCCCCATTTTCCCTTTCCAGGTTACCAAACTCAGTATGGTAGTATAGCAGGTCTTTTTTATCTCCCTAATGGCTTAAAAACACATCATCTAATGCTTCAATGTCTGCTATGACCTAGGGGTCAACTCTTTGAACCACTTTCTAGCCTCTCCATCAAGGCTTTGGACAAATACTCTCATCCACACATCATCTTCACTGATATCTAAGTTATCAGCATAGCTATAAAAAGACTCAAGGTGTTCTTCAGTTGTTACTCCCTCTGTCCTAGTGAACTTAGGCATGTATTTCTAATATTCTCTTGTAGGCATGGCATTCAAAGGAATAGGCATGAAAAGTGGTCCATACCTAGTAGCTATGATTCTTTCCATCTTGGTGGGTGCTTGTGGGCTTGTCATGCCTGGGGTGGATGGGAGGGTATTGGTAGTTTGGAAGGTAGGGAGTTGAGAAATGAATGATAGGGCCGAAGGAAACTGATGGACTGGAAGGGAGGCTTCCTTTGAACTGAGATCCAAAGGGGGACTTATTGAACAAGGAGCTTTATGAATCTCCAAGAGTCTTTCTTTACTGATAGTTCTAGGCTCAATACTTTCAACCTATGCATACTCAATTACAAGCCTTTCTTGCAGAGATACATAAGATTGTTTAGGCTTACCTGATCCTGATGCTCCTTTTCGTGATGTCTTTCTCTGCTTGACAATCTTCTCAGGGTCAGGTACTGGGTCAACTGGTGATTTCTGAGGATTTCTCTGAGTATGTCTCAAAAACTAAGCCAGAACTATGATGTGGAGTCACCAAAAGGTTAGGCCTCCAGTAGAGTCACTAGATAGATGATTACAACCAAAAATGTGTCCAGACTTTGTCTATCATCAAAGCTAGATCTGTGTCGTTCTCCCAGGGAACCTGAGCTTCAATCTCCTTTCCCCGGCAATGGTGCCAATTATGTTAGGATTCCAAGAAACTCTCCTAGTTTGTAGCTCAGAGATGCCTAGTAACATATAAATTAAACTATTGTTGCAGGTTTAATGGAAGGAATGATGGTTTGGTTCAAACCAGATAACTGCTTCTACTTTGTTTCACTCTAGACATGCATGAACACCCTCAGAGTACAAGGCTTTAGACCACCAATGCTCACAGTTTAGATATTAGGTGAATATGGAGAATACTAACCACACCAGCAGATGCACAAGACCATGTGATGGCCAGTTGCAACTAGTACAGAAACCTGCAAATCTAATCTGTTAATGCAAAGGCAAGATGACAGCTCTCCTGCATTAGATAGAAAGAAACCTGAGCAACCTATTCAGCGATGTATTCAAGATTCTAACACAGAGATAAGATGATAGTTATCTAGTGCTAAACATATAGAGATCACGAACACAGCATATCAGGCACAAGCTTAGAACAGAGGAAAATGGACAATGAGCAGTTAACAGCAAAAGAAGCTTGTATTTGCTGAAAATGAAGATGAGACACTGCAAGTGACAAAATGTATACAGTCTCCAGAAGTTGAACCTTACATCAAATGCCAACCCTGATTACATCTTTCTTATGGGTATTTATAAGCGTACATTACAATAGCACCTGGTTGTTTAGGTATGGAGGGGTCTTAATTGACCACCAACTACATTTAACTACCTGATGGAGTCTTTGAATGAGGTTTCTTGCTTCATTGTGTAAATATGATCTGCACAACTGTTGTGTTGTCCTTTAGGCGGTTGGAGTTCTCGTACCAGTGGATTCCATGACTAATAAATTCAGTTACAAAGTCGTGCTATTTGCTTTTCTCCTTTGTCCATGCTTTATGTTAAATATGGTTGTTGTGGGTCCAACTGTTGTCAGTCGAGCATAGCGAGTTATCTCCTTCTTCAGGCAACAGAATGGTCATAGGACGTGGAATGCATGGATAGGTGGATGATTTGGGTAAGCGAAAATAATCACTGTTAGATTAGGGAAATGAATGGTGGAGATGGCTCAGTAGAGGCTATCGGTTGAGGTGGGAGTGGGTGTGTTAGGGCCATTGGATCTTCAATGGACAGATTGGACGGTCATCGGGCATTGGAGTTGCACGGGCGTTTAACAAGAAAGGGCAGTTTGGTCGAGCAGTAATGGTTTTCATCACACCGCTTTCAAGGGCTAAGTGGTAGATGCTCGGGGCTGAGCAATTCCATTCAATGATTGACACGTAGTGGGGATGAGAGATAAAAACCACTCTCACACGCGCTATCACTCGGTCATGTTGTCAGCGCGATGAATGTGAAGACCGTTAGATCTCTACAGAGATGATCTGATGGTGGAGAGTGCTAGAGAGGGTTGCCTTTATCGAGTGCGACGGGAGCCGTTGGATCAGCGGGGGTGATCAACGGTGGGGATGCGGCATGGTGAGTTACGAATGCATGAAGACATATGGTAGGGTTTTATGGTTGCTTTCAGGTTTTTCGCTTGGGGCTAAGGTCAAAGGGGTTTACTTTGTCGGGTTTAGGAGGAAAATAGGGAAATAGAGGTCATGGAGAGTAAGTGGGGTAGGAGGAGAAGGGAAAATGACCCATGTGGAGCCCCTTTGAAGACATCACCAAAAAAACCAAGCTTTTCTCTGACATTAGAAAGTTAGAACTACATGGCAGGGCTAACAACATCAATTATGGTTTTGTCTATTAGAAGATCAACTAATTCCCGAGTCTGATTCTTCTCTATGGCAGCAATTTCTTGGTTCATTGCTTCTACCCAATGTTTTTCTTTAACTTCTTCTTCAAAATGAGTTGGTTAAGATGAAAGAAATGCAAACATATTATGTTGGTCAAATTCATGCTCCTGCTCATATATTTCTCTGATGCTTCTTGTTTTTTTATTGTCTTTTGAAGATGTTGAATCATTGGTGGATTCACTGGTTGAAGATGTACCATTTTCATAATGGTATGTCTCTTCTTCAACCTGCAATATAGGTGGTTGTGGTGGATAAAAAGTCTTACTTGAAGCATCATCAACTTGATCAGACCAAGATTTATTTTCAAAAAAATTACATCTCTCCTTAAAAAAAACTTCTTTGTAATTGGATTATAAAGTATGTAGGTCTTTGATTACTCACTATCGACTACAAAATACATATTTCACTCCTATCATCAAGCTTCTTTCTTAGCTTCTCAGGAACATGTGAAAAAGATATTGATCCAAAAATTCTAAAGTGAGATACATTTACCTTTCTACCATCCCATGCTTCTTAAGGTATTGTATCCTGGAGAGTGGTTGTTGGAGATCTGTTGAGAACATACACTGCTGTCAAAACTGCTTCAACCCAATAATTGTTTGAAAACTTCTTCTCACGAAGCATACTTCTGGCCATGTTCATGATTGACTGATTTTTCCTTTCTGCTACTCCAATCTGCTGTGGAGTATATCTTGTTGTATTCTGCATTATGGTCCCTTATTGTTGACAAAATGCTTTGAAGTGATTAGAGTTTTACTCTCCTCCTCTGTTAGATCTGAGTACTTTCAAAGGCTTTCCACTCTGCTTTTTTTCTTCTGTTTTGAATTCTTTGAACCTTGTGTTGGAAATAATACTGCGAGGGGGGGGGGGGGTTGAATCAGTATTATCAGATCAATAATTTCAATTTTCAAAACTGATTTGTGTACGCTACTTCAGCTTAGTGAAATAGCGTGCATACGCAACTATACATAATGTAACCAGCATATATGCAGAGATATTTTGATTTACCCAAATTATCATGTATTTGACTTTAATCAATATATCATGAATTCATTAGACAATGCAGTAAAAACAGATTAAAGCATCACACATAAGCAACACACATGAACACCAAGATATAAGGTGGAAACCCAATGTGGGTGAAAACCACCTGCTGTAATCATCTCTGTCTTCTTTTAATAAGAAAATTTTGTTTACAGTTTTTGTACTCGTGCAGTCTTATACCAGTACGCAGGCTTCTACCCATAGAAGGCTACAACCTTCTCTCATTCTCTAGCTTTTACTAGAAGGGAGCTACAACCCCCTAGCTCTTGTACTAGCCAATGTGTTTACTAGTACGTAGGTGCCGACCTACAGAAGGTTATGACCTTCTCCTTTTCTTCTGGGGACCATGTTTCATAAATTTTTAGACTGAATCCATCAACAACATTATATCAATTATAATCACCTTTTGAACCAACCATAATCGAATCAATCAATCACTTTGATAACCAATCAATCTGATCATTCAAAAAACTGTAACCAGAATACAGTAACTAGAACCCAAGCCAAAACCCAGAATACTACAACAACAAACATAAATAACTAAAACATATTTTAGAAGGTACACAATACTTCCATGTGTCGAACTTGTGTGCATATGCACTTTCCTCAAAGTGAACTAGCATACAGATCAACAAATCAAATTTATGATGTATACACTGCTTTGATATGCAGAACCAGCGTGTATACGCTACTTTTCTAAAGTGAACCTGCATACAGATTTGTAAATGATGATTTAAACATTGCAACTATTCCAAACTTCAGTGATACCCATATCATCATATTTACAGACTACAACATGCGCCAGATATTCAGATACCTGAACAAACCACATAAAGATAATTCACTTCAACCCTTAAGATCCTAATACAACATTAAATCTTATCCTTCATCAAACGCTAAGGTTCATCCTTGGTTCCAATTGAGCACAACACCATAACCCCCAATAACCTACATACTAGATCTCACACTTCATCAGATATTCAATGCTTGTGTATCTTGGCCTAATGATCTTCTCCTCCTTATATAGTTTTAGGCTTTTCTCAATGCCATGGACCAAAACCACTTAGGACCAATACCTTGGATCAAATACCATGGATCAAAATACCATAAACCAAATACTTTGGACCAAAAACTTAGTTTTCCAAAGTATACATGCTTTTCCTTTTGTGAAAGTGTGTGTGTACGTATATGCGACTTGTATACTGTGAACCCGCGTGTATACGCAGCTTGGCCAATGGTGAACCTACATATACCTCTCTTTCTTCATTCTGTGCAGTCTGATCTATAACTCTGTGTTGTTAACCTGGTATGTTGTGATCTTTCATCTAAGTGAGTTGCCTTCTGAACTGATTCCTTGAAGCTGCCCTACATTTCATCACACCTGTAAACACTACTGTCATGCAATCTATCACATCTGATATACAAGTGAGTTGTTTTGCTATAAGTGGGTTGCCATCAAGTACAACACATACATCATAATGCTAACAATCTCCCCCTTTGGACTTGATGGCAACAAAAACCACACCAAGTCACTCTCCCCCTTTGACATCAAGCACAAAAGGTCATGCTCCCCCTGAGTGCATGCTGAAATCTCTGATACGCTGAAATGTGTTGATTGATCTCCCATGATCAAGTTCATTCTCCCCCTGAGCATAAGAAAAGTCTACAAAAAGATGTTCTAAAAGAAGAACATGACTCTATACATACATCAGAAATGACCTTCCTATCACCAACGACTCATACATACATCCATCTCCCAACCAAGGGGGGATATACAATTGTTTATACATGGCAAAACACAAATATTACATCATCCATCTGATGCTTAGTGGGGTTACAAATTAGGTCTTTTCATGACCTTTACATTAGAAGATGTACATGACTTATATAACAGAGACCAAATATCTAAAACAAGACCATGATAACCATCAGCAACTATCATATGCTCTGCACCATTAGCAACATCTGTCAATCAACATCCAAACCAACAACTTGTATATGTCCATCATTAGTTCACAAACTATCATCACCATGTTCTCCCCCTGAACCTGTTCCACCTGTTCACTGTCACATCTAGTCATTGCATATGTTAGTAAAAGATATCAAAGCATCATCATCAATCAGAGATTCATCAAGTTATCAACAATTTTATGAGAACCAATATATTTCCACATGTTATCAACAGAGTGAAACCATCATCAAACAGAGCAAATAATTGACAGGACCATGGCAGACCCCTTTTTCTTGAGTCCGGTTCACTACTTTCCTTCAAACCAACATATATGTGATTGTGCCCATAGAAACCCGCGTATGTACGCGACTACGTTTTATGAAACTTGCATATAACCAACTTTCATTGAAGAAATTAGGATTTAACAGCACGAGGATGCAGCAACTACTCCCAGCTTTTGTCTAAGATATTCAAATGTCTCTTTGGGCAGTGGTTTAGTAAATATATCAACAACCTATTCTTTGGAGGGAACATAATCCAGTTTGACCTTTTGTTCAAGCACTTGTTCACGTAGAAAATGATATTTGATGGGTATGTGCTTGGTCTTGGAGTGCATGACTAAATTCTTTGTAATACTAATGGCACTTGTATTATCGCATAGAATGGAGATAGGTGGAGTACATGTGATCTGAATATATTGCAAAGTTTGCATCATCCAAAGTAGATGTGTGCAGCAAGATGCAGCAGTGACGTATTCTACTTCAGCTATAAATAATGCAATTGAACTTTGTTTCTTGCTAAACCAAGACACTAACTTGGAACCCATATAGAATGCACCACCACTAGTGCTTTTTCTGTCATCAAAACTTCTTGCCCAATCTGCATCTGTATATGCATGAAGTGTAAGATCGGTATCTCTAGGATACCATAAACTAAAGTTCTGTGTTCCTTGGAGATATCTGAAAATCCTTTTGACTGCTTGAAGGTGTGTTTCCTTAGGATTTGGTTGGAATCTTCCAACTATTCCCACTACATGAATGATGTCCGATCGGGTACTTGTTAGATAAAGCACACTGCCAATCATGGATCTGTAATTGGTTGATGTACTGCTGTTGATTCATCATTTGAGATAAGACTGCATCCTATTACCATTGGGGTACATACTAGTTTAGAATCTTCCATGCCATACTTTTTCAGGATCTGTTTGAGATATTTGGTTTGTGAGAGAAAAAAATCATCTTTATTCTGCTAAACTTGTAGACCAAGAAAATAGGTGAGCTTACCAGGCAAGGACATTTCAAATTCTTACTGCATTACTGAGGCAAAATTTTGACTCATGGATTCTTCATTGCTACCAAAAATGATATCATCAACATACACAACAATTATTAGCAATTTAATAGTGACCATATTTGTATATAGATTGATATCTGCTGACCCCTTTGAAAAACCTTGTTGGTGGATATATTTGTCAAGATGGTAATACCATGCTCTTGGAGCCTATTTTAGACCATAGAGAGTTTTTCTGAGTTTGCATACAAGTTTTGCATCATTTCCAAGAATGAATCCTTTTGGTTGTTCAATATAGACTTCTTCTTCTAAGTCTCCATTAAGAAAGGGAGATTTTACATCCATTTGGTATACTTCGAATTTCTGAAAACTAGAAAGAGCAAAAAACATTCTTATGGCTTCAAGTCTAGCAACAGGTGCAAAAGTTTCTTCAAAATCTATACCTTCTTGTTGAGCATATCCTTTGCAAACAAGTCTAGGCTTGTTTCTAACAACTTCTCCATTTTCGTTCAGCTTGTTTTTGAATATCCATTTAGTTCCTATGATATTGTTATCATGAGGTCTAGGAACTAATTCCCAAGTATTATTCTTTTCAATTTTCTCAAGTTCTTCATTTATGGCCTTAACCCAACATTCATCTCTGCATGCTTCATTCACGGTTTTAGGTTTAGTGGAAGATAGTAATGCTAGATAGCTTGAGGTTTTGACAATAGTTCTTCTTGTTTGCACACTTGCCCCTTTTTCCCCCAAAATTTGCGTTTTTGGATAATTTTTCCAAACATACCTGGACGGAGTCTTTTCTTCTATGGTTATCTCTTCTTTTGGTGCTTCATTGGTTTCTTCTTCAGAATCAATGTGATTTGATGTGGGAAAATGATCCTCATCTTCTTCATTGTCATGATCTTCGATTTCTATCTATTTTGGATTTTTGCATGCTTCATCAACTACAACATCAATACTTTCAATAATTTTCCCAAGTCATTTGTTATAACATTTATATCCTTTAGTTTGGGAAGAGTAGCCAAGAAGAATACCTTCATCTACTCTAGGTTCAAACTTACCAAGTCTTTCATCAGTCCTTTTAATGTAACATTTGCTTCCAAAAACTTTGAAGTACTTTACCATAGGAGTTTTACCATACCAAAGTTCATGCGAAGTTTGAGAGTTGTTTACTCGAACATTTGCTTGGTTGAGAATAGTGATGGCGGTGAATGCAGCTTCACCCTAGAAGGTTGCAGGAGTTCCAGATTCATCTAGCATAGCACGAGCCATTTGTTGAACAGTTCTGTTCACCTTTTCTACTAGTCCATTTTTTTGAGAAGTCCTTGCGGGGGAGAACTACCTTTTTATTCCATGTTGTTCATAGAAGTCAAAGAATCCATCCAAGGTAAATTCCCCTCCTCGATCAGATCTGAGGCATTTGATTTTGCAATCTAACTCATTTTAAACCAAAGCTTTGAAGGCTTTGAACTTTTCAAATGCTTCATCTTTATGATTTAGAAGACCTATCCAACACATTCTGGAAAAATAATTAATGAACAATATAAAGTATTCTTCTCAACGACATGACTTTTTCCTTGATGGTCCACATAAATCAGTATGAACAAGTTCAAGAAGCTTACTAGTTCATCCTTCCTTTTCGATGAATTGAGATCTGGTTTGCTTACTGAATTGACATGATTTTCATATAGTATTTTTCGAAATGTTGATATCTGGAAGATCTCGAATAGCTTGGAATCTGCATGCTTTTCTTATTTGAGAAAAGCTTAGATGTCCCAATCTTCTGTGGCATAACCAATTTTCATCATTTTTTCTTAGATAACATTGTTGTTGTCCTCCCTTGAGTATGTATAGGTTGTTTGGAGTTCTTGTGCCTTTAACCATAGTTTCTTCTGTATCAATTTCACGAATAACACATCCATTTGATCGAAACACTACTTCATTGCCTTGATCACACATTTGGCTCACTCAACAGGTTATGTTTTATGCCATCGACATACATAACATTTCTAGCTTTAACTTTTTCTTTCAAGAAAATAGAGCCTTTACCTTTTATGACAGTAGGAGTGTTGTTTCCAAATGAGACACTCTTTTCCTTTCCCAAGGCATTATATGAGTGTAGTTTTTCTCTGTCACCTGTCATGTGCTTTGAGCATCCACTGTCGATGTACCACTGGTTTCTTGTCCTTCTGCATACAAGGCTATAACACATATTTCTGTTTGTGGTTCTTTCTTTCTCCATATTTTGGGATTTAATGGAGTTTGCTCCTTTTGAGCTATTTGCTGAAATTTAATCCTGCATTCAGATTCTTCATGGCTAAAGCTGTTACATATTGAGCATTATATTTCATTTTCAAGAAGAGAAAGTTATTATAGGAATTTTTCTTGATCCCTATCACATTCCTTTGATTTCATGTTGCTCTAGTCATGATGGTTTTGTAAGCAACACATTGAGTAGCTTTATGTCCAAAGTTATGACATGAGAAACATTGACCATTAAAGAAGTTCCTGCGATTATCGAATCTATTGACCTGGTGATTGTAGTCTCTACTAATATTCATCATTGAGGCAAATTTAGTACGATTTACCTGAGGTTGGTTGTGGCTTCTGTTCATCGTTGAAGTAAATTGAGCCTGATTTACCTGGTGATCTGCTTTATGCCTTTGTTGATGATTGTCAAACTATTCACTGCTCTTTGCTGCATCAAGATAGCTTTTAGTGGAGGTTGACGACTTCTGTGATTGAGATGCTTCTTTAGTATATCCAAGACTTGTCTTTATTAGAGGAGAACGCTGCACTTTGATAATTTCATTTAAGGTTTATGATCCTTTAGCAAATCTAAGATTGAGAGATTTTGTTTTCTCAATATCCTTTCTTAGACCCACAATTTCACATTCTAGTTTTTCATTGTGTTTTTCTCCTTTTGCAAGTTGGTATGTCAAGGTATCTATAACCATATTCTTTTCTTCTAAATAGATTTTGAGTTTAGAGATTTCTTCATAAAGGTCATCTTCATCTAAAGCATCCAAAAAATCATTATCTTCATAAGCCATCAGAAGTCTATAGTAGCTCTTTTTACTTACACTTTGTTTTCTATTCCATTTTTCAAATTCCTTCCCTTTATCATATTTATCTTTATGAGGACATTTGGCAGCATAATGATCGACTCTACCACAAGCAAAACATTTAAAGATAATTTACCTCTAAATCTTTCGGAACCCCATTGAAGGTTCTTAACAAAGTTTGCTTCTTCTTCTCCTTCTGAAATATGTCCTGATTCATTGATTTCTTCTTTTCCTTTTGCTGACAATTTAAATGTGGCTTCTCTCATATTTGATGGACCTCCTTTTCTCATCTTAAAGGCAGTTAAGATTCCGTGCAGCTATGTCATAGTAATTGTCTGTAGATCCTACTTTTCTTCTATGGCAGATACTTTTGATTCAAACTTAGCAGACAAGGATCTTAAAACTTTTTCAACTAAAGTAACTTCCTTTATCTCTTCAACCAGATTCTTCATGCAATTAACAATCTCATATATACGTAAGAAGTAACTAGTTGTACTTTCATCATTGTGCATCTTGAGAGTTTCGTATTGAATTCTAAGAGATTGTTAGCATATTTTACCTGAGTCTCCTTCGTAGCTTAGAACAATTTTGTCCCATATTTCTTTGGTGGATTTGAGCTGCATAACTTTGACAAACTCTGATTGTGACAAACTTCCCAATAATTTATTGACAGCCTTGGCATTGGTTTCATATTGCTTTTTACCTGTCGTATGTGTAGGAATTGCTGATGGAAATGTATATCGTACTTCCACGATTTCCAGGACACCTGTTCCAAGAGATTGAAGATAGGTTGTGGTTCTTACCTTCCAATAAACAAAGTTGCTCCCATCAAAGATTAGCGGTCTGATGGATCCCCCGCTTTCTTGATTACTCATGATGATGGATCTTCCTTCAGCGATCAAGCTTCTTCTGAAGGACCTACTCAGAAACCAATTGTTGGAAATAATACTGAGAGGGGGGGTGAATCAATATTATCAGATAAATAATTTAATTTTCAAAACCAATTTGTATACGCTACTTTAGCTCAGTGAACTAATGTTTATACGCAACTGTACTTAATGCAACCAACATATATGCAGAGATCTTTTGATTTACCCAAATTATTATGTATTGGGCTTTAGTCAGTATATCATGAATTCATTAGACAGTGCAGTAAAAATAAATTAAAGCATCACACATAAGCAATGCACATGAACACCAAGATATAAGGTGGAAACCCAATGTGGGTGAAAACCACCTGCTACAATCATCTCTGTCTTCTTTTAATAAGAAAATCATGTTTACAGTTTTTGTACTGGTGTAGTCTTATACCAGTACACAGGCTTCTACCTGCAGAAGGATACAACCTTCTCTCATTCTCCAGCTTCTACTGGAAAGGAGCTACAACCTCCTAGCTCTTGTACTATCCGATGTGTTTACTAGTGCATAGGCGCCGACCTACAGAAGGTTACAACCTTCTCCTTTTCTTCCAGAAACCATGTTTCATAAATTTTCAGACTGGATCCATCAACAACATTATATCAATTATAATCACCTTTTGAACCAACCACAACTGAATCAATCAATCACTTTGACAACCCACCAATTTGATCATTCAGAATACTGTCACTAGAATACAGTAACCAAAACCCAAGCCAGAACCCAGAACACTGCAACAACAAACATAAGCAACTAAAACAAATTTTAGAAGGTGTATGCTACTTCCATGTGTCAAACCTGCGTGCATATGCACTTTCCTCAAAGTGAACCAGCGTACAAATCAGCAAATCAAATTTATGATGTATATGCTGCTTTGATATGTAGAACCAGTGTGTATATGCTACTTTTCTAAAGTGAACCTGTGTACAGATCTGTAAATGATGATTTAAACATTGCAACTATTCCAGACTTTAGTCATACCTAGATCATCAAATTTACAGACTACAACATGTGCCAGATATTCAGATACATGAACACACCACATAAAGATAATTCACTTCAACCCTTAAGATCCTAATACAACATTAGATCTTATCCTTCGTCAGACGCTAAGGTTCATCCTTGGTTCAAATTGAGCACAACACCATAACCCAATAACCTGCGTACTAGATCTCACACTTCATCAGATATTCAATGCTTGTGTATCTTGGCTTAATGATCTTCTCCTCCTTTTATAGTTTTAGGCCTTTCTTAATACCATGGACTAAAACCACTTAGGACCAATACCTTGGATCAAATACCTAGGGTCAATACCTTGGACCAAATACTTCAGACCAAAAACTTAGTTTTCCAAGGTATATGCGCTTTTCCTTTTGTGAAAGTGCATGTGTATGTATACGCGACTTGGCCAATGGTGAACCTATGTATACCTCTCTTTCTTCATTCTGTGCAGTCTAATCTGTAATTATATGATGTTAACCTGGTATACTGTGATCTTTCATCTAAGTGAGTTGCCTTTTGAACTGATTCCTTGAAGCTGCCTTGCATTTCATCACATCTATAAACACTACTGTCATGCAATCTGTCACATCTGATATACAAGTGAGTTGTTCTGCTATAAGTGGGTTGCCATCAAGTACAACACATACATCATACAAGTATAACACATACATCATAATGCCAACACCTCGAGAATGTATTTGATTTGTTTTTCAAAAAATACACCCATGTCTTCCTGCTATAATCATCAATGAATGTTAGAAAATAAAGACTACCACCAATAGATTGTGTCTGCATTGGACCACATGTATCTATATGGACAAGCTCTAAAGGATATTTTGCTCTAGAGGAAGATGTGGGAATGCTATCTCTTTTATGTTTGGACAGAACACAAATTTCACAATTACATTATTTCTCATTCAAAGTAGGGAGACCAATGACTATTGATTGTTTCTGAAGCTGACTTAGACTTTTGAATGTTATGTGGCCATATCTAGAATGTCATAGCTAAGACTCATCTATTCTTGACACATTGTGTACAAAAGACTGTGAAATCTTTTGACTTCTAAGATTCAAAGGAAACATCCTATTCTTAATTTTTTCAACCTTAGCTATTAGTCTTCTATTGGAAGGTTTGTTATAGATATAACATGTGTTCCCTTGAAATATTACATCATAACCATGTTCTATCAATTGTCCTACACTAATGAGGTTATGCTTCAGATTTGGAACATAATAAACATCAAGAATGCATTTTTTCTTATTTTGTTTAGTAAGAATAGGAACAATACCTTTTCCTTGAGCTTTAATGCAAGAATGATCTCCAAGAGTAATTTCTGATGTTATGGAAGCATCAAGATAAGAAAGCAGATTTTTGTTACCTATCATATGATTGCTGCAACCACTGTCCAACAACCAAAGATCCTTGTTGTGAGTGTCTTCAGAAAGATTGCATGAAAGAAACATTATTTTAGAGGATTCTCCTTCATTGTTGGAGAGATGGAAATTTCCTCTGTGGTGATCTCACTGTTTCTTTTTGCATTCATTTTCATAACGCCTAAATTTCTTGTAGTAATAACACTGGACATTATATTTGCTCCAAGTTCTGCTACTTTGAGTTTGATTTTGTGGAGCTTTCTACTGCTCTGTTGCTTGATGATGTTCTGATATACCTTGGCTTTGGCCTCTTCCTCACTTTTTTCCGCCTATATATCTTCTATCTCTATCTCTTCCAAAAGAGAGTTGTTTCTTGAAAGCTTGTTCCATGGAATCTTTTGTCAAGTTGAATCTTGTTTCTTGTGCTAGAAGCAATCAAGTCAACTGTTCTACTGAGAAATTTGTAAGATCTTTGGATTCTAGAATGGATGTTACAATCATGTCATATTTCTTGGGCAAAATTCGAAGGATTTTCTGAACAATTTTCTCATCTGAAATAGTTTCACCGATAAGCTTGATTTGATTTACTATTCCCACAACTCTAGTCATGAACTGATCCAGATTTCAAACTATGATCTCAATGTCTGTAATTTCACTTTCTTCACTATATCGTTACCTTGATATGCAGCTTTCAATATTTCCCAATCTTCATGTGTTGTGGATGTGCTTGTTATCTTGTCGAAAATAGGGTCATCTATTGAGTTTTGAATCCAACATTTGGCTCTGGGTTCTTTCTTTTTGAGTTCATTCATTGCATTCCTATTATTAGTTGTGGCCACCCATGCTTCTTGAGTTGGCTCTACATATGCAGTTTGAAGTGTATCCCAACACTCTTGTGCTTGTAGGAATGTGGTCATTCTAAAAAACCAAAACTCAAACTTTTTGCCGAACACATTCCGGATCTAAAGGAAGCCATTTCTTTGAATGCAAAATATCTACCTTTTCTTTTAAATCTCTTTTAAAAAATACTTTTCCTTTCCAATTTTTTATAACACTTTAAAAAATTCTTACATTTACTTTCAAAGTTAAAAAAAAAAACTTTTTAAACTAAGTTTAAAAAAAAAAACTTAAAAAAAAAATTACAAATCGACTAAATCTCTTTCTCTCCAAATTTTTATTTAAAAAATAACCTAAAAAAAATAACAAACCCTTTTCTTATATTAAAATAAGAAACCCTTTGAATATAAGTTCTATTCGAAAAATATGTTTCAAACTCATGCATGCCTCATAATCTCATAAGGCATATCATAAGGTTTTAATTTATTTTTTTAAATCCAAAAGAATATGCCAACGGATGAAACGAAAATACCAGGTTAAACAAAAAAAAACTTAATCTGGTTTGACTTTTGCTAACGCTACATAAAGAATGGGTAGGCAGCATGCTAAAACTTCTCTGGATGGTGAAGGATAGTGTGCTAAAGCCTTTCTCACAGTTGAAAGCGAGCTTTACAAGGAACAGGATCCTCTCACTGTCCAGCTTTAGTGGTGTTATTAAAGCACTGGTTTGAATCTTGGACACTGTGGACAAAAAAATAGGTTTTTCTTCAAAGCAACTTCGTAGCAACCTTCGTCTCACAGTTTGCTTCACTTTGCTAAGATTTTTTGTTTTTTTGTTAGTACACACTTATGAAATGTTGCTCTTAAAGAGTCTTATGTATCTTAATCTGATGTCTACTACTCTATCAAAGAGTCTTATGTAGTCTAAGTTTTGATACCATGACAAAGAATGAAACTGAAAATTGGAGCTTCTCAATATTTTGAATGACTAAAATAGGTTACATTGTGAACATCAATAATAAATAACTGAAGTAAAACTCTACACCTATGGAGTAGAACTCAAGTAAGACTAAATTGCTTATGACACCTAGCAGACAAGAAATCAATTAAGATGACACTTAAAACACTGAGATTAATATCTCAACAATATGTTGGTAAGCTATTGAACATATATAGTATGATGGATTGTAATCCTGTTGAGACACCAATGGATCATAATTTGAAACTAAAGATCCATCAAAGTACAAACAACTTGTTGGAAGTTTGATTTATTTATCTATTACTAGGAGTGATATAACCTTTGTTGTTAGAATACTTTCTAGATTTATGTATCATCCTTGTGAGTGGCATTAGGTAGCAGCAAAAAGAGTTCTAAATATTTAAAAGGAACCCAAACTTACTGCATCAAATATTCCAAAGTTTGAGACTTCTATCTTGTTGGTTATTTAGATTCTAATTTTGATTGAGATAAGGAGAATGGAGTCTCTACCACTAAGCTGAATATGTAGCAGTAACTCAAGCCACTAAGGAAATCATCTGACTTTAGAAAATACTTGAAGATTGAAGATTTGTAGGAGAGACAAAAAGCTTCAACTCCTCTATTTGTTGACAACTCCTCTACAATTCAATTGACCACCAATCCTAAGTTTCATGATGGAACAAAACATATCAACACCAAGTATCATTTGATTAGAAATCATGTAGAGGCCAAAATAATTCATCTCACACATTGTCTTACTTCAGAATAAATTGCAGATATATTTACCACAGTATTATGATGTGAAAATTTCCTTTACTTGGCATGATATCCCTGAAGGGAAACGTTAAACTAACCTTACATAATTTGTTGTATATTACTAGGTTTAGTTTTTTTCCAATTATTACATGATTTGTTGTATATTACTGGGTTTAGTTTTTGTTCCATTTATTCCAATATGGAGAAATTATTCAATCTAACTGTCTCCATTTTCCCTTTTTTCCTTTGTTGTATTAGTTCCCTTTTTTCCTTTGTTGTATTAGTTTGTTTCCAATTATTACATGATTTGTTGTATATTACTGGGTTTAGTTTTTTTCCATTTATTCCAATATGGAGAAGTTATTCAATCTAACTGTCTCCCTTTTCCCTTTTTTTCTTCGTATGTATAAATTCATGTAATTGGGAAGTTCATTCCGTACTTAAAAAATGTACCAAAAAATGATCATGGTTAGGATAATTCCACTGCTTCGGAAAGAATGGGGTGTCGAAATGTACTTCATTTCAAGGTAAAACGTGGCTAGAATGAATAAATATACGCATTATTTTATGTATTAATTAAATAAAAGAAAGTACAAGATGGAGTGAACATAATCAAATATCATCTCTCTCCAAACAAATTCTCTGCAAACAATACAATCATTATAGAGTAGATGGCAGTTAGTTATCAAGCACCAAAAGGGAGGGGAGACTGGACGCCGATGGCCTCTACATGAAATTATTGTTGTTTGTACGTTTAGGAATTGTTATTCACTTTCCTGCAGTTGATTCTCACTTCTCCTCCGGTGGTCAACACTCCAACACTTCCCATCTTGAGCATGGAGGTTGCAAATGCTTTGAAGAAGGCTGTCTCATCGTTAGCGAATCTCCTTACAATGGCACTGGTTCGACCATTGTGCAAGAACAGTGCCTGGTCGGAGGCAAACACTCCTTTTCCTTGTACCAGCTTTTGGTAGTAGGCGTTGTCAAATTGTGTAGCTGTGGAATCCAGAAAAGAACCTGCGCTGCGGTTGGTGTTGGGTTGGGGGCAAACCCTGCGTAGATTCTGCGCAAACTGTGGCTCCATGGTCGGATCCACATTATGCGTGGCGTTGAAATTGTGGAGTCTGCTCTCAAACGAAGAGCAGTGAGAGAACCCCAACGTGTGTCCGCCTGTTATCAATAGCATGAGTCATTATTCAACCAGAAAAAAAAATAATAAGTAGATTATGGGGAGGATATGTAATTAGTACCGGACAATGCTATGAGATCAGGCAGAGAAAGGCCACGGAGGGCGAAGCTTTGAATGAGTTGAGAGATGTTAAAGGTGGGAGCTGGCAAATTCCTTGTATCGTTTGCCCTCGACACGACTCCGTCTTTTCGTCCTTTGAGTACGTCCCACTGTGGCCCTCCTGCCTGTTAAATTGTTGTAAACATTGCAATTAATATAGATAGATAGATCCCCTATAGAATAGGGTTTTTTGTTATTGCAATGAATTTTTAGGGAAAACGAAGTCATAAATTTACCAGAAGAACAACATCCCTGGCTGCTATGGCGAGAATGTCAGCGCATGAAACAGTTTTAGGGCAAATGGACTCGATCTTTGTCTTGGCATCGTCTATAACGTAGAAGGCGCGGAGTGAAACGTTGGGCGGTCCATCTTTCTCTGCTTCGTTGTTTGGATTAGAGTCTAGCAGCACCGATGCGTCACAACCCTGCAATGTTTAAGATACAATTATTCAGATCAAAATGACACGATGAGTAATATTACAACACAAAAAGAATGAATAAGTGGGCGATTAGGAATTATTATAAGAAGAATTACCCGAATGAAGCAGTCGTGGAAGTGCATGCGTAGAATGCGAGCAGGGATTTTGGGGTCGAAGTGGGTAGCGTTGCGTATGGTATCTCTTATCACACTCTCTGCTCTTGGGCACGTCTTCTTGTAGTAGTCTTTGCTAAGACCTATGCTATTACTTGTCAATGCAGCTGCATCCGCCCCTGATAATGATAATAATAATGACGAGGCGATGCAGAATAATATGCAGACAATTGTCATCATCGCAATTCCAACACCCTGCATTAATTTTCTTTTCCACTAACTATATCGAAAGTGAATATTGATATTCAAATCCACGATGAAGCAGCAGTGCTGTTCTCCACACACAACGTCTGCACTTTTAGAAAGTACTAATATCCTGGTATAAATATATAGATATGAGCTTGTTTCATTGTGTTGTTGCGTTATAATGTCGGTAAAAGAAAGTTTGAATACTGGACTTCAAAGGCACTCACCAGTCCTTTTCCATAATATATTTTTGCTGGTGACGAGCACGCCTGCCCGGTAGTTGCAGCATCTCTCAACCACTTTCAAAACGTAAACATGAAAAACAAACGGGCACTAGTTGCGCTGTATTGCTTCCCTACTCCCTCTTTTGGACAATACGATCGCCTTCAAATCGGTAACACGGTCGAACGCACGATACATTGGACGTAAAACCCTGATAACCAATCTTTCTTAAAGTCGAAGGATCTTCCAAGCATGGGAGAGTAGCAATGAAGCAGCCATAGTCACCTGAAGCTGCAGAAATAAGATTTGTAGATTGTTACCAAAGAAAAAATACATACACGTTGTTTCTTTATAACCCCTCATCCGTATACCTTCACTCAGCGTGTGTCACACATAAGACTCTCTTTATCACAATATAACAGGCTTGTTTTATTCTTTCTCATAAATGTTGAATTCCTGCTTATGTTCATTAGATTTTGTCTGCCCCGTGCATACCATTTCCAACGCGCTCTTTTCAACAAAGCATTCAGTAACTTGACAAGTGTATATTATACACCATTAGAATATACATTCCTGTTATTTTTTTTTTCAATCTCAAATACTCGTTTTTATATTTTGGGCTTTGGACACAATTTCATGATATTACTTACAGAAAAACCATATCACACCCGATAAGTGTTTCTTAACTATTTTACGGTAAATCCTTTATTATTTATTAGTAAAATATAAACACCATTTACATAATAACAATATTAATAAAATAAATCTGTTGTATTATATTTCAAAGCAAATTAACCAGCAAAATCTTTAGAATTCCTCTCCTTTCCTTTAGGAAAGGAACTTGTAGAATCTTTGGAATTTTTCTCATTTCCTTATATGCACATGATATTTGGACTTAATAAAAACATATTAAGTTGTAGAACTTTTAGATTTTTTTTACTATTTTGTAGGTGAGATTTGGATTTAAAACACATTGTATTATTTTATTAGTTGTTTTTCAAAATTCCGTCTAATAAGAGTGTTTATTTGTAACTAAAGAGCAACATAGTTGAGATATTGTTTTGTAGGTCCCTTGGTATGCACACAGCCCCAAACCTAGCAAGAAGACATCCTAGATGATCTCAAAATCTGAGAAAGACTTTCTCTTCGTTCTTACTTGAGTTTTTAGCTTCTTGATTTCTCTCCCAATATCCAAAGGGACTATATTGAAGTATGTAGTAGTTGAGTCTTGAGTGAACAACTAGCCCTATATTGACCTTGTGCACCTTATACATTTTCTTAGTGGCATGGAAAACAAGAGGGGGTAACATTTGTAACAAAAACTAAAGTGACCACAACCATGGAAATGATAAGAGACATACCTCGCGTAACCTCAAACTGAAGGTGGTAGAATACCCACGGTGTCACAAGATATTTAATAAACTGAACCAAATTTAGAATCCTGGTGTGTATATTTAGAATCCTGGTGTGTATACCCACCCTTCTACGTTATGAGTAACATGCACGTGTCAAGCTTAAAAGACAAACAACAAAACCCCAACCTTGCAAAATGTCATCCCTTTAGTAATTGCACCAACTTACATAAATTCTAGAGGATGAATGAAGGTCAACTCCTTGCAACCGATATGAAATCAGATTACCCTTACTGATCTAGGTGGATCTTTAGAAAAGTATCAGTGGCATGACAAAATCTCAAAACTCAAAGTGGTAGAATCTAGATAAGCTTAGCATCAGATCGAAGTGCTCGTCATCCACTATTCCAACGGTGCAAACGACACTCAAATTCGAGTCTAGATGACAAAGTTAGAGAAAGTCAAAGTTTGAGTTTGACTTGTCCAGGTAGTAGGGAGAAGATGACATGGCATAGTTTCAACGAATAAGGGAGCGCCATGTGGCAGGATGCCATTGGACCCTGCATATCGCATATCTGTGAAAAGGAGGATTGCTTAAAGAAGAATGTGAGCGCCATGTGGCAGGATGCCACTAGACCCTGCATATCGCATATCGGTGAAAAGGAGGAGCGCTTAAAGAAGAATGGGCTGGCATTCCCAGCTGCAATTATGATATCGCAGCCAGAGGAGTTACGAATCAGCCCCAGCAGGACTTAGTTGCGATGCGATATACATTGCATATCAAAATCAAGGGTTGGTGCTTGTGATACGGTTCAGGGGAAAAGTGCAATTGTGATTTTGCGGTAGGCACCAATTGCGATACTGCGATAAGGGGCCGAGACCCAAAATGTTATATAGTGTGATTAATAAACCCGACGGGTCCGTAGGTGTTGCAGAGTGATAGCCATTGCACCAAGGGTTTCACACTGATTGCGATAATGTGACAGGAATGCTAAACTCAAAGACATTATGTTATATGGTGAATCTTCCTGTCGGATCCATAGTTATCGTAGGATGCTATGTATGGGCATTGGACTGTCCATCGATAATCTGGAACCACCAATGAACCCGCCGCCAAGATTCATGCATCGTTGAAATGGGTTGCTGGACAATGGCTTGCTGTTGCAGAAGGGTGGTTGTTATGAAGCCTTCAGCCCCACTATCGCCTACTAACCTTGGGTTTTATGTTGAAACTGCCCCGATTTTGAGGGATGCCACCATGATCTTATATATATGACTGTTGTGACAGAGAAAGGCAAGAGAGGACTGGCCGAATGACAGATTTTACTACATATAGTAGACCCTGACCCTGGCAGCAGGCCGAAACCTTGCCTTGAGCAGCAGGGAGGTTTCGACAAGGTTGCAGAAGGTCGACTATCCAAATTGAGAGTTTGGATAGGCATTTCTGCACTATTTTTCCCCAGGAGTTCAATGGTTATGTTTATTTTCAAAGCTGGGCTCTCCATTCTCTGCCCATATATCAGCTTGGCGGTATAAGGGTTGTAATTGCTTATTGTTGTACTTTTATCTCTTTTATGCTACTAATAAAAAGAAGGCCTCCCCACTATTAATAAGGGCACAAAGACATAGTCCAAACTAGACGAACTCAGTAATCAAATCATTATGACATGGTTTTTGTGTTCTTATGACTATTTCTGCATTATTATGTGTTTTTTTAAGTTTCATGGTTAATTAACTATGTTATATGTAATTCTGATGCATCTGTAAGTAAAAGATATTGGATCAAGTTTGGTATTGGAGTAGGTCTTTGTAGATGTGAATTGCATGAGTTTATGCTAACCTGAAACAAGCTGTGAAAAGGAGAAGAACACTTAACTCCTTTGATCCTGAAGCAGGACGTGCACAACAAAGAATAAACATGGCCAATGAAGAATCTCATTGGGAAGAGGAACATAATTTACGAAAGGTATTCTATAATATGGGTAGACAAGTTGTTCGCAGAGTATGAGAAGGCACTTGGGCATGAGAAGAAGGATGTCGACAATCATGAATCAACAAATTAGGAAGGTGGCGGAGAAGATCCTCCTCCCTCTCCTTCCTCTAGTGATAATTCTCATCACTTTCATAGAAATTCCAAATAGACCTCTAAGAAACCATTCTTCAAGTTAGATGTGAAGTTTGACCTACCCATCTACAATGGAGAATGTAGTGCATAAAAAATCAATAACTGGATTAGACAGATAGAGTTTTACTCCCGAATCCAGTAGATTGAAGAAGATGAGGTGAAAGTCCAGTTAGCATATCTTCGACTGAGTGGCATTTCTCTCCTTTGGTGGGAGAGCAAGTTACATAAGGGAAACACGAAGTCAGGTAACCTTCTGTCCTCTTTGTTTAGTTTTATTTCTGCATTAAAGGACTAGTTCTACCCTCTAGGTTATAAGAAAAAGGCACTTATGGACAGGCAATATTTAAGGCAAGGTAAGGGCAAGAATGTACAAAGATTCATGAAGGAATTTTGGAAATAAGCAATGAATCTGGGAATCTCATTAGATGCGCTCAAAACTGTAACTAAGTACATAAGTGTGCTACATAGTTACATCAAACACTCGTTATTATTGTTCAATCCTACTTCAATTAATGCGACCAGCGTTAAAGATATACGTCTTGAAAGTCGAGGAAACAATGATTGAGATGACCAAACCAAGAAGATGTTATTCAAACCTAAACATGAAAAATTCCAGAAGCAAGGAAAAGGGAAGGATAAGAAGACCGTCACTACCAAGAAGGGGGATGAAGCAACATTGTTGTGCACTCACTGCAAGAAGGATGGGCATGATGAGGACCACTGCTAAAAGCTACATCTGGAACTCAGACTGAAGAGATTCGGTGGAAAGGGTAAGCAGAAGACAAGTGGCCACAGCACAAGACCTTGGATCAGATTTCGATGATGAAACATTGAACACAGTCATGGGCACAAGAGGTACTCATTCTATTAATGATAGTTCTGATTTGAGGTACTCTTTCTATTAATGATAGTTCTGGTTCAGTTGCAAGCACTAGTTATTTGAATGAGCCTATGAGTGGTGAGAAAAAGAGAATTGAGTTGTTCCACATTAGAGTTGTCATAGAGCACACAAAGTTGGAAACTCTGTTTGATTCAGGTTCCCAAGCAAACTTAATCTCACATTCCTTAGTTAAAAGGCTAGGCCTTGAAACTAAACCTCATTCGAGTCCATACCCGCCTGGTTGGGTAAGTGATAAAGCCAAATTGTAGGTCACCAAGTAGTGTAGGGCGAGATTTGTAATTGCTTCTAAATTAATTGATGAAGTAGAGTTAGATGTAGTACCTTTGGACATCTGTGGAATCATCTTGGGAATCCCATATTTATATGAAAGAAAGGCCATTTTATTTCGCCATGAAAACAAATACCACCTCGCCAAGGATGGGGTAGAGTATATAGTCAGAGCTCATGACACAAAACTTAGTGCTAACCTTGTCAGTGTAGGACAGATTAAAATATTGGTTAATTCCAGTAAAGGGTGCATGCTCATGGTATTTAGGGCGAAAGAAGCCGAGATGGTTGATGCTTTCAGAGGTTGTGATCTTGATCATAAGAAGGAATTATTTGAAATTGTTTCTAGCTACGATGAATTGTTTCATGAACCGAGAGAATTGCCCCCTAAAAGGGAAATCCAACATCCATTTGCAACAGGATGCCCCTATACCAAATGTTGGCATGTACTTGATGGCTTCTATAGAGATGGAGGAGATCAAGAAACAAGTGCAAGAACTTCTCTTGGAAGGTGTTAACGTTAAGAAAGAAGGTGGTAGCCTTATCTATTCCATTCTTACTAAGTTGGGACCAGCCTACTCTGTGTTCGTTTCCACCTTCCATTCTACTTGAGAAGCCTTTATTTCTCAAGGACAAGACTACAAGTCCCCCTCTTTTGATGCTTTTTGTGATTCTTTAATAAGAGAACAAGAAAAACTCTTACATCTTCATCTTCTTAATCTTGGAAACTCTTCTAAGAAAACCTTAGCCGCCCAGCAACAACCAAATTCAAAGTATCCTAAAAAGCAGTATCTTAAAAGGAATGGTCCTAAACCAAACAAGGGTCCTAAACAATTTCAGTCTCAAAATGAAAAATCAATTCAACAAAATGATAAGGAAAATTAAAACAAAGGGAAGAATATTGATAGGCACTGCAAATTTTGTAATCGAGATGGCCACTTAGAATCCAAATGCTTTGAGAATATGGAAGCCTTGGAAGCAGCAATGAAAAATCATAACATCCATTTGGAGCATTCCTCAACTGCAACTTCATCTTCAAGAATAGCACTTTCTGCATGTGGTTGTCAAGCATCTCAGTCTGGTTATGCACTAAATGTATATTCTTCTTCTCATTCTCATGAATGGATCATTGATTCTGGAGCTTCTTATCACATGGCCATAAACAAAGCCATGTTTTCTTCTTTAAATGATTGTAACACCAAAAATATATATGTTGGTGATGATAGATCTCTTAGTGTTGTAGAGATTGGAATTGTTCATCTAGAAAATGGTCAATTTAATGATGTATTATGTGTTCCAACCTTATCCTACAACCTTCTATCTGTATATCAGATAACTCATTTAGGTGATGGTAAATGTTGAAAATGGCAACAAGAAATGCTAAAAATAGAAATTTTATAAATAGCATTTCAGGATATACTCCAACTCTGTTGCAAAAAATAGAAATGCTAAAAATTTCATTGCTATAAATAGCATTTCAGGATATATTCAAATTTTAATTAGTCCTTGAATTAAAATTGAGAATTAAAATTTGAATTTAGTCTCACTAGTTGTTTGAAAAATAATTAATAAATTCATCTTGAATTAATTAGTTGGAGAAAATCAAACATGAAGTCTTTGTGAAGACATTGAGGAAGTTATCCCTTTGATTGAGGAAGTTATCCCTTAATTAAGGAGATAAGAATGAGTTGTATTTGAGTTGTAATTAGTTCGCTCAGTTAACTGAGTTAAGTCCAGTTAAATTAGTTCCAAACAATTTGTTGAACTAATTGTGAGTTCAGTCAGTTAATGCATGCATGCATGCAACTAGTGTTCTCCAAATAACTGAATATTCTCTCATAAATAACTCATGCATGTCAGTTCAGAAAATGACCCAGTTGAGATTAAAGGAAGGGACAGTTTACTATCAGTTGGAGGAATTTTCCTATAAAGGAAACTCATCCACGCAGAAGGAATTATCTCCTTCAGGATTGTGCAGTTATTTCTGAGTTTGGTGAGTTGTGTGAGAGGTGAATTCATACAGGTGACAGCATTGGACCCCAGGGGAAACTGCGCAAGGAAATAGGAGGCTTGGAGCGAAAAGGAGAAGGTTTGTGAGAAGCCTTTGACTGTCTATGAGTAGCAGAGGGATTGTACTGAGAGCTGGATAGCTTGTGAGCTAAAGCTTTGTGTAATCCAGACATATTTCCACGTGTATGATAATACAAAGATTGGGGTTTTTAACTGAGGCTTTCCCCAGAGTATTCTTCTTTGTTTCATGTGTGATTGAATCTTCTTCTATGTTATATGCGTTCTGTTTGATCTTGCTCAAAATCGATTAAGCTTCCGCAAAGTTTGATAGTAGAAGTAGATCAAGTATTTTGCTTTAGTATATGGCATTATCAGGTGATTTACAATGAGAAATTCTTCATGGTATCAGAGGTAGATGATCCATAGAGAAATTTCTACAGTAAAATCGTTGAATTTTCACCTCATGATGTTGTAATTAAGGACCTAAGAGATCCTAGACAGATTTTAGCTACTAGCATTAATGATGAATCTACAAGGCTGTATAAGTTTAACAACTTTGGGTCATCAAATCTTCCCTCGGTATTTGTTGCTCATAATGATGAAGTGAGCAAACTTTGGCATGTGCAATTTGGTCACTTAAACTATCACTCTCTTCAAAATCTATGTAAATAAAATATGGTGACAGGTCTTCCTATGGTATCTTGCAGAGATGTTGTTTGTTTTGGATGTGTACTCAGAAAACATCATCAGGATAGTTTTGAAAAATGTGCCTCTTGGAACACCTCAACCACTGTACAACTTGTGCATAGTGATTTATGTGGTCCACTTCCAATTGTTTCATGTAGAAATTTTGTAGAATTTTTTCTACAAATAAGCTAGCTTTGATACCATGTAGAACTTTTTCTACAAATCAGCTAGCTCTGATATCATGTAAAAATTTCCCACTTGTAGATCAACATAGTAATGCAATGTACTAAAGCAAAACACTTGATCTACTTCTACAAACAATTTAGCGGAAGCTTAATCAACCATGAGCAACATCAATAAGAACACGTATAACTGATAAGAAGCAACCAATCACACATAACACAGAAGAATTTACCCGGGGAAAGCACCTGCCTTAAACCCCATCTCTGTATTATCATACAAGTGGAAATATAGTCCAGATTACACAAAGCCTTAGCTCGAAAGCTATCCAGCTCTCAATACAATCCCTCTGCTGCTCATAGACAGTCAAAGGCTTCTCACAAACCTTCTCCTCTACCCTCCAAGCCTCCTATTTCCTTGTGCAATTTCCTTGAGGTCTAGTGCTGCCACCTATGTGAATTGACCTCTTCACACACTCACTAACCTCTGATCTAACTGCACAAACTTGAAGGAGATAAATCCTCATCATGGATGAGCTTCCTTTATAGGAAAAATATTCATCCAACTGATAGTACATTGTCCCTTCTCTGATCTCAACTAGGTCTCTGTCTGAACCGCCATGCATCAGTTATCCATGAGAGAATATTGAGTTATCTGAAAATAACAGTTGTCACGTGCATGTAAGCATCAACAAACTGTATCTCATTTATTGAACATGTTAAATTAATCTAACTGAACTTGACTAAGTTAAAATAAGTCAACTAATCCTCTCAATATAGAACTCATCGTTAATTCCTCAATCAGTGGATCGAATCAAGGATGCATTCCCCAACTAGTGGAGAAATTATTGCATGTTCTCACAAAGACTTCAAGTTTGATTTTCCTTAACTAATTAACTCATGGACAGTTAATTAATTAATATTCAAACTGTTGATAAGACCAAATTCGAATTTTACTTCCTATTTTAGACCAAGGACTGTCTAAAAATAGGAATCCAACTTGAACTTCTAAAAATAGAACTTCTATTTTTAGCACTTCCATTTTTCATTCCCTGTTGCCCAATCCAGCACTGATGCCCAAACTATTATTTTTAGTAGTGCTATTTTTAGCACTTCTATTTTTAGCAATTTCTTGTTGCTAATTTTTAACACTCCCTCTCAATAAGAAAGGCTTCCTCTCGAACTTGATCCTATAATTTTGGAATGTTCTACATGCAACACATCTACCAAGTGTGGTTGCTCCAGCAACTCTCGGAACAAAAAAAAACTCCCAACTGACCACTCTACTAGGCTAAAAACATACTCTAATGCTGAAGCTCTACTTGCTGCTGACAAGTGCTCCCTCTATGACCTTTGTGCTACTGCAACATCTCCATGCATCTCACACTATTTCACCCTTCTCTGTGCTACCCTGCACAGTGCAACACACTTGTGCCTCTCACATTGTTGCATCCTACATGCTCTATGTTGTACTGGGATTCCCTGCACTATAGCTCTCTCTGCCGCTCCATCCGCATCTGTTTCTACCCAATCAGTCATTTCTTGTGTTAGGGTCCCACCCTAACCCCCTTATTTATGTAATAGGATCGATTCATAGTTATAGTTAAGTAAAGAGTCAATAAAGCCCATATTAATAACTATAAGTGGTTAACCCGCATTTAATGAAGGGACCACAGTTAGTTGCAAATGGGCCATGGTATTAGATAGATGGTATTAATAAGAACCATGGTATTGCATGTATGAATCCTATATAAAGGATAGAGACTCCCCTTGAGGAGCATCATGTCTTATTTTTTAATCGAACTCTGCTCTATTAGAGGTTTCCCCCTAGAAGAGGCAAGGGAACATTGCTTTTTGAATAATAAAATACTTGCTGTTATTTCTCATTGTTCTTTGTTCTGGGTATATTTCTTCTCATATTTGGTATTCTGGTATCGTCTTGCAGGTTAAGAGCATAACAAGTGGTATTAGATTACTTTCCAGGGCCGGTGGGATCTCCAATTTTCATCAAAAAAAATTTGGCTAGAGACGTGTTTCGACGTTTTTAAACCACGGGATCTGTTGTTGAGCGCATAAACCTGCAGATTTGGGGAGGCATGCACGCAGGAAATACAAGAGGTGGTCACGCTTGTTGGACTCCCTTGTAACCCCTGTGGGTACCCCTTCAAGTAGTAGCGCATTACAGAACCATGCACGAACTGTCTTCCAAGTACCCTCTGGGTATATCGGAAGCCCCCTAGCTCCCTTGAAACCTCGCCATAGATAAACTGTCAGCCATCTTGCTGCTATAGTGCACCGAGAACTACTATCAGACCCTTATGTATATTGCGATCTGTAGCACCTAACACTCCTGGAGACCATAGTTCCCTTCTCTATCTCTGGATCACGCATAATCTTTGCTAGATCAGATCTTGCAAGTGGGGTTTTGTCACAACAACAATAATCAGTTCCACCATTCAAATCTATCAAAACATCGATTCGGATCTATTAGATCCATTAGGTCCATAGTAGCAATCAGTTCCGTCGTTCAAATCTATCAAATTAGTGATTTAGATCTCTCAGAACCATCAGATCCGCCATCCAGATCTGAGTAGTTATGTGGGTTCCTATACCTAGGCGTGATTTTCATAGGACTTTTAGAAACATTGACATTTCTGGGATTCAGCTACTACAATATTCCTAAGCAAGGAGTAAAACTCCGTTTGGAGTTAAAAAAAAAAAAACACTGAGACCCCCCTATGTTATAGACATTTTTTGGCACTGCACCCCAATCATAAATGTCCATCAACTGAGGGCCCCTAAGTCCCTAAAAGTTTTGCTTCACTACCTAAAGGAACAAGGTCAGCTCATTACATCATCTCCCAGAAGTTCTCCACAGAAAACTGCTGAGAAATGGTCAAAATTGGACCATACTGAATGCCCAGTGGAGAGGGTGCGATGCATATCACCTTCCTAGTGTAAAGGGTGCGATGCATACTAGATGGCCCCTCTAATCAAGAACTATCACAGAGAGGACATTAATCAAAATCCCAGAAGTTGACTCACCCCCCTACAATGATCTATATATGGATCCCTCATCACAGAGATCCAAAGGCTAGAATCTTGTATCTTGTAGAGAAGTGTTGTTGGTTTTCTAGTGTAACTTCATAGTGTTGGGTGATCTAAGCTTTACTTGAGGTGAAGAAGGTCTTTCTTGCTGGAGGATGATGCTAGGTCAGAAAAATTGGTTGTAATCCTCTTGCTATTCTTGATATTAATAAAGATATTCAAGTTTTCCTCCACATTCGTGTATGTTTGATTATATATGCATTTGTGTGGTTAATACATATCTGATCCTGTATTGTTTATGAATATAGATCTCTGTTCTTCGATAGTATTGTGCTGCTTTGATTCCATATGTGCTCTCTGAAGCTATGTAGGCAAAGAAGGAGTGGCAAAGATCTATCGAGAAGGAGAGGAACCGAGCAAGGAACCAAGCACAAGACAAAGGTTGGTGTCCCCTGTTCACCTCTTGTCTATTTCTCATAAAGGAAAACGAAAGTAGTTTTAACTTGTTTGTTTCTAAGATAGCTACCAGTATTAGTGGGAATAGAAGCTCTAAGTGGACACTATTCCCGGTAACAAAATGGCGACTCCACTGGGGAGCGAATAGATTGTTTGTTAGTCTATTTTTTGTTTGTTTTGTAAACTTACAGACAGAGCCTGAAGTCAAGCCAGCTAGCCTTCGAACTACATTTGCTATGCAAGTGCAAAGTAGATCAATGCTGCTTCAATCTATCTCTGGGTTTTGTTTATAAATTGAACAATCAATCTGCAAAAACTCTAATTGCCCTAAGTGGTGGCTCTAATAACCTCCTTAGATCAACCCCCTATGATTTATATTTATTGAACATCACTTACTCGGCCTAAATCCCTGAACTAAACTGCAAATTGTGATCAAAGACTGGAAAAATGTCTCACATTGGTACCATCGCACCCTCCCTTCAAGGCAGTCTGTATGCATCGCACTTCCCGTGTGCAGCAGGTGCACTGCATACTGGATTCCCTGTGTGACAGGTGCGATGGTCAGGGAAGGTTAACTTTACCTTCAGACTTTGGTTCTTTCTTCACTATTTTTAGTTCTATTCAGGAGTTTTCCTGTCTGTGGTCAGTATATCTCTGTTGAAACCCTCTTATCTTCTGTCATTCCACCTCCATTTTGCAAAGAACTGTAAGTGTTTTTGTGTATTTTGCGCCATTTCCAGTTCTCTTTTACAAAGAAGTAGCATAATCAGATTGTCGTTCCTTGATCTGAAAGTGTCACAAGTTTCGTTTTCAATCATAGAAGAGAATCCCATTTTTCTTGATAGTCGATTGTACTATTACTCTTGTATGTGATTTGAATTAGTATTTTTTCAAGTGTCGAAAACAATTTTCATTTCGAAATCGCAAAATGTCATCCTTATCTTCATTTCATTTTGAAAAAGAAATTTGTTAGTATTGTCGCTTTGGAAAATAATTCAAATTTGCACTTAGCGTTCTTTTTGTCATTCATACATTAAGAAGGCTGAAAACAAATACATGCATGTGCATTTGCATTTAGACTGCTTGGCTTGATTTAGGACAGTGCATTTAGTGTGTGCTCTATGCTCTTTGTTGAAATACCCTCAGTTCTCTTTCCTTAGTAGCTAGGATTTTCATTGCCAAAAGAAGATTAAACATTTGTTTATCATCTTAGACTACATTTTAGGAATTGTATACACA
>APFE030906495.1:0-16378 GCA_000404065.3 Pinus taeda | reverse complement strand
GTATGAATACTAGATCCAATATGATGACAGAGTTACTATGCAATTTCCCATCGTCGTCCAACGATGCAACGTCTGAAGAAGCAATCGTGGATGAAAATTTGTTACTGATATCTTCAAGCAATCCATGATATGGAGATATAATAATCTATCTCCAAACTCAAACATATAGGTCTAATACCTCACACTCCGACAAACGACGCATTCGATACCAATCGAAAAACTACGTGATCATCAGTGATACCCTTTACCGTCGTGGTATCGATACAGTTCTGTAGAGGTGCCTCACGCATGAGGAGGCCGAAAAAGTCCTAAATGATTGTCATTCAGGCACGTGTAGGGGGCATCAATCTGGTTATGCTACAGTGAAAAAGATTTTGCGAGCAGGATACTTCTAGCCAACAATGTTCAAAGATTGCATAACCGTAGTAAGAAGTTCCTAGGCTTGCCAAATCTTCGATAGCAAAACTAGAAGACCACCCGCACCGCTGCAACCAGTAGTTTTTGTTGGGTCATTCACCAAATGGGGCATAGATTTCTTGACATGTAACCCCACCTCGGCTGGGGGGCATGGGTATATCATAGTCGCAGCAGACTATTTTACCAAATGGGCCGAGGCAATGCCTACATTAAACAACGGCGGTGAAACGGCTGCCCTTTTCTTTTTTAATCACGTAGTCTCCAGATTCGGTGTTCCACAGGCCATACACAGATCATGGATCGCATTTTCACAATCACATGATGGTTGAATTGGCTGCCAAATTAGGACTGTCCCACGACAGCTCTACTCCATACTATCTGCAAGCTAACGGACAAGTTGAGGCAATCAACAAGGTCCTGAGGTGCATGTTGCAAAGGATGGTTGGAGTCCATAAATGGAGTTAGCACCTAATCCTATACTCGACCTTGTGGGCATACAGGACATCAGTGAGAAATGCAACCGGGTTTACACCTTTTCAACTAGTGTACAGTCTGGAAGCAATCTTACTAGTTCAGTGTGAAATCTCATCCCTTAAACTCGCAGTCGACCTTCTCCCCGGAACTTTAGAAGAAGGGGTCCTTTCCTGGAACTAATCCAATTGGATGAAACCCGTCATGATGCCGCTTCGGCTAATGAAGCCCATAAGAAATGAGTCAAAGCACAGTTCGACAAAAATGTCAAACCTCGTCTCTTCTCAGAAGGTGACCTGGTCTTACCTTACGACCAGGAGTCCGATAAGTTGGGAGCAGGGAAGTTCAAATCTTTATGGATGGGTCCCTATATTGTTAAACGTGTATTAGCAAAAGGAGCCTATGATTTGATGGACCATGATGGGATTCCACTGGTGCAACCTCGCAACGGGTTGTACCTCAAGCGTTACTATGCTTAACTCCGCATAGTAATCCCTATGCTTTTGTTACATTTTTGTTTTCGTAAAGGGTAATTGTTTTGGTTCAGTAATCCAATTTTTACATTTATTGCAGATGTCGAACTTACTGGAATCATTCATTGGATATGCCGACAGAGCGAGTCGTAGTACGTGGAACCTATCTTCTGCGGCCTAGGCCATCTTCGATCCTAGAAGCGAGTTAGTGAGTTTCAGAGGGGTATGTATTGGTCGGTCGACGAACAATATCACTGAATACATCGCCTTGATAGAACTCCTCTCTAATTCCATCGCACATGGCGTATGCCGACTTGTTGTCAGGCTAGACTCACAACTCGTCATTCTACATCTCACTCGTATTTATTCCGTATGAAATCCAACCATCTATCGCATGTTCCTAAGGGTCAGAATTTTGGAAAGACAGTTCGATTTCATTCAATATCACCATATTTCCATAAATTTAAACACATTTACAGACTCAGTTGCAAATTATGTATTAGATAGACATTTGCGACATTTATAAAAAGAAGCATTTCATCAATATTTGCAACAGGATCACGTAGCTCAATCGAAATAAAACTCTGAAAATCAAAAATATATATATGATGATTGTTTATGGTTTACACATAATGTTCCATAATCAAGACAAAATCGGTCAGTGACCCAAAACTCAAAATTCTATGGGGTGCCCTAGTCTAATGATGATGGTGATAACAAGTCACCGCCTATGCGATCATGCGTAAAAGCCTAGTCAATCGACTCGACACGCCAGTAGTATGTCGCTGCAACCTCAGAGGCAGCTCGTTGGTCCTCACATCCGGAATACCAAGGGTGAGACCCTCAACCTGATCTTGTAATGCTGAAAGAGTCTCGGCCACATCAAGATCGCGAAGGATAGCCCTCCCCACAGCCTCTCCTGCCGGAGTGGCAACTGGTCCTCTCTGACGTACTGTTGGTCGAACTGGTCTGATATCTACATGAGCACATGAGTTTTGATTAGTCTTGATTAAAGAAAACATAAGAACATTATAAAAACAATAAACAGAGATATGGTCAAAGAATTTACCCATAGCACCCCACTGCTCACCAACCGGCAACACCAAATCCAGGTCACCTCGGAAGTCCATGCCATCATATGGAAACTTGGTGTACACCATCTCCTGATGATCGAACCACTCGAAGAAGGTATCTGAGAAAGAAATCTGAGGCTGGCCAGCATGTCGAGACATAAGGTCAACCCATCTCTACATCCATGGCTCAGTCGGTGGAGGTAAACTAAGTGAGATGTACTGTGGCTGCATCAGTGGGATATTCTCCAAAGCGAAAGCGGTCAAAATATAACCATGGCTGAAATTCTTGGATCTCCCACCTTTCACTTTGGTCAGTTGTTCTTTCATCACAGAGAGTACTGCGTCACACCAGTTGAACACCTTCGTTCAAGGCATTCCAAAGCATACTGCATGTAAGACATGTTAGCTATGTGAAGAGCCGCACTACCAGCCAGTCTAGAAAAAGTGAACAGAATGATCCTCAAGGGTCGGTCAGTGACATCTCGAATATTGATCTTGCCGTCCATACTCGGCTGAGATCCCTCTTTGAAGTGCCGGTGAATATACTCCCTCGCGGACTCACCCCTGTGGGAGGGACCCGATAATGAGAGAGGGGCACCATGCCTTGATAAACCAGTCAAAAAATAGATGTCCATGACAGTCAAGGGGATAGATTTTCCCTTGATCTGGAACACCTGGTTAGTAGGATCCTAGGTGTTGAGGAAATATTGCAACAAGTTGATTTGTTGCCTCATGCTAGAGATGCAGAAAAACTTCAACAAGCCACAGTTCCGCAATGCAGTTACTGTACCCAGTTCATATAAAGCAACCATGTCCTCTTCTTCATGCTCACATTCTTGCCATGTAACAACCATTTTGCTCCGATGAATCTCTGGAAAACAAACAAGAGAAGAGTCAGGGTCTTGATTTGGCAAAAAACAGGCAAAACTCCATGAGAAAGCTTTGCAAAAAGTTTCCTCCTTGCACCCATCACACCCCAGCAGTGCACTGGGAGCACTGCATATTGACTGGCCAGTGATAAGGCCAGTATGCATTGCACCTTTCGATTAAGGAAGGTTGCGATGGAGCCAAGGCGAATTGTTCAAACCCCAGAGGCTCAACAAAGCAAGGAAGCATGCTCAAAATTCAAAAAGGAAAGAATGCAACTGAAGACCACAAGTTTAGCTCCTACCTGGTCTAGACGGCATCAAGAATCGTCCACAGAATCTCCTGGAATTAGCTAGTGGAAATCAGAGGGGAAAAGCACCTCCAAAGCTCCGACAAACTAAGTTCAAACGAAATGGTAAAATGAGAGGTAAAAGTCACTTTTTAATTACCATTCAAGTAATTCAAGTAAAGTATTAGTGTTCTTAACTCATTTATCAAGCATATGTTTTCATTTCTAATCAGTTTGATGAAGCAATTGAATAGGTAGTACAATCTTGAAAGAACAAAATGCTAATGGTGAATCAAGGAATCAATGACCATCATCGCGAGCAGTTTTAACGCGGAATTAAAGCTCGTTAAAAAATAAACATAAGCAGTGAGCAAATGTTTCCCCCAGAGTTTAAGCTCATTAAAAAATGAACCGATCCCTGGTAAATAACCATTGTGAATGCATTATCATCAGCTTTTGAGCCTTGGTCGTGTTAGCCATCCCTGTAACATTATCGTGATTGGAAAATTCCAAACCTTACCTGGAATCAGCCGCTACCCAAAATCATCACTCGTTCCTCGGAAAACGAGTCTCCTTTAATCTCTTTTCAACTGACTTGGAAAATATGAAAAGATTGCCGAGCGATTGGTCTCTCCAGCTTGTTAAAGTCATCGGAAGTTCTATCCCTCCTCTAGATTTTAATCTTTTTGGACTTGAGGGATTATTACACAAAAAGATCGAGCGCTTGTCTTGTTCGGTTCATTAAAACCATCGAAAATTCATCCCTTTCGTATTATTTTATGCTTTTTCGGACTTAAGGGATTATACGACGAAAAATAATCATTAGAGTTTCCTTTTCGTCCCTTTCACACTCTCTAAAATATAAAAGGACTGAGTTATCTTTGTCGTTAAACTCGTTAAAACCTAATAGCGACAAACTTGTCCAAATGGACGAGAACAAGTTTCACTGTCGCTAGGCTCGTTAAAACATAGCGATAGGTTCACCTGAAGGGTGAATTATAGAACAATTATATGTTATCCTCCTCAATCTTGACAAAAATAAAGAGGTACTGGTCAGAAATGACTGGGGAAAATTGGGAAGAAAACTTGAAGAAACTTTATTGGTAGCAAGTCGCTCTTGAACATGACACTTTCTCTCCGCATCCGAGTTGGGTTGGGTTGTTCCGTTCACTGGTCATATCACCATTGGTCTGTCACACCATCCATCTTTGGGGTTAATTCTACCAATCCATCATCAGTGTTTCCAATATGTTCAAGAGAATTCGCTCAGAGAATTCACTTGTGTCTCACCCGCTGCAATACATTCACACTCCATTCTTTCATGACCGCCACCCTGAACCCTGTATCACCAGATCATTTTCACCTCCAAAATTTTTTGCTCCATTCCGTGTCGTAGATGTGGGATTCATTAAGGCCTTCATACGACGGGTCACTTCTTGTCGACATCAGCTCATTATCCAAGAAGTTGACTTAGGAACAACCCCTTTCAGTACTTTGAATCTTGCATTGGCAAGTTTCTCACTTTCGGCGACAGGTTTACATCAATGGCCTTTGACCAGAAGATTTTGTGTGGTGTTCAATGCCAAGTCCATTTTTCACACCACGTGAATTGTACTATAGTACCTTGAGGATCATTGAAATTATTGGTGACTCCTCTCGCGCCTGTTAACAGCTTACATCATTGGCTGGTAATCAGGCGATGTCTTTCCATGTTCGACCCCAGAACATTTTTCACATGGATCGACTTGTACTCTGACTGAAGATAGAACGAGTTTTCGAGACCCTGGATCTAGTTTCATCCATCCAGGTTGCGATATATTCAGGAATATAAAGACATCAAATGTACATCATTACCGAATAGATGATCATCCAAATCAAAGGATGATGACTCCATCTGAATCATCAGTGTGCTACACAGAAAGTTGTCTGTCCTATGTACGCTAAAATGAATTTATAAAGTTGAGCATGGGAATGCCCGCCTCAGCTAGATCATGAAAAGTATTATGAAGATAATGTATTGTATTGTATCTTATTACAAGTTGCCTCCCAGCTCGAAAAAAATTCGGATCCTCATGGTAAAGCATTTCACCCGACATCAAAATTTTAACGACCTCATGCTTTAGGGGGCAACTGTTATAGACATTTTTGGGAACTGCACCGCAATCATAAATTTCCATCAACTGAGGGCTCCTAAGTCCCTAAAAGTGTTGCTTCACTACCTAAAGGAACAAGGTCAGCTCATTACATCATCTCCCAGAAGTTCTCCACAGAAAACTGCTCAGAAATGTTCAAAACTAGACCATACTGAACGCCCAGTGCAGAGGGTGCGATGCATATCACCTTCCCAGTGTAAAGGGTGCGCTGCATACTAGATGGCCCCTCTGTAGGGTGCGATGGGCAAGAATTGATAAATGGTAGGGATATTTTACGAGGTGGAAGATCATAGAATCTTCCAGAAACTTCCCCTCTGACACTTGCCTCTCTGATTTCGACCAGGGATGAGTAAGAGATCATCAATCTCCAAGTGGAATCAAGAACTTCAGAGAGAGGAAACTAATCAAAATCCCAGAAGCTGACTCACCCCCTACAATCATCTATATATGGATCCCTCATCACAGAGATCCAAAGGCTGGAATCTTGTATCTTGTAGAGAAGTGTTGTTGGTTTTCTAGTGTAACTTTATAGTGTTGGGTGATCTAAGCTTTACATGAGGTGAAGAAGGGCTTTCTTGCTGGAGAATGATGTTGGGTCAGAACAATTGGTTGTAATCCTCTTGCTATTCTTGATATTAATAAGGCTATTCAAGTTTTCCTCCACATTCGTGTATGTTTGATTGTATATGCTTTTGTGTGGTTAATACATATCTGATCCTGTATTGTTTATGAATATAGATCTATGTTCTTCGATAGTATTGTGTTGCTTTGATTCCACAGGTGCTTTCTAAAGCTATGTAGACAAAGAAGGAGTGGCAAAGATCTATCGAGAAGGAGTGGAACGGAGCAAGGAACCAAGCACAAGACAAAGGTTGTTGTCCCCTGTTGCTCTCTTGTCTATTTTTCATAAAGGAATGTTAGGATATTCCGACACATAGGAAATAGTTAAGTTCAACTTGGTCTAGTATAGAGTTAGGTAAAGTGTGTTTCTTTACCGTTGTACATTTTGTAACTTACAATCCGACGGTCACGATATGTAGTGATCCGACGGTTCATTCTCTCCTCGGTATAACCGACACTTGATCCGTGGCTTGACACCCGATTGGTCCATGAATTCTATTTAAAGCGCATGGAGGGTCATTTGTAGGTTCACCGTGCATGAGAGAAGCTTATGTAAATTTTCACTTTTATTAATAAATTGCCTGTAGTAGCCACGTTGGCGCAGCCCATGGAATGTTTCCCTCTTTGAGGGTTTTAACCACGTCAAAAATACTGGTGTATTGATTTGAGATCTGGTTGTGAGCGGTGTCCTTTTAGTGTTCTTTCTGAGGAACTTACCCTGTAAATTCCTACATACATCATCTAGTACATTATTGTATTTGAGATGATGAAGGTTATGACATAATACATGTTTATCATGATGAACCATGTGGGGGCTTGCAAAGTGGATGACTCATAAGGATCCTCATACATGTTACTATTGGGTTACACTACATAGAGATATTATAGAGTAGTTTCCCAGTGTGACAAAGAGTTAAAGAACAGGGAAGTCTACTAAAAAAGAAGAAATTCCATTACAACCTCAATTATCCATGGATCCATTTGAAAAGTAGGATTTAGACTTTGTGCGGCTTATTGATGGACCATCTTCTCATAAAAAATAATATATCCTAGATTGCACATAGAATGCCTTACAAACTAGGAAGATGTCAAATTATTAAGAAAAGCTAAGGTTATATGGTTGTCAATTTTCTCAAGGAAGATATATTTAAAATGTTTCAATTGTGAAGAAAAATTGTAATGATTTTAGAGATTAGTTTACATCCAAACTCATTGAATATTTAATAGGAGTATACAAAGTTTGTTATAAGAAATATGTTATTAATCATTCACAAGTAAATGATCAAGTGGAGGTTACAAAAACAAAGTTGGAAAGTATATTAACAAATTTAATTAACATACATAGAAAAGATTAGGAAAATAGACTAATAGAAGTAGTATGGGAATATAATGCTAACATATTAGAAATATTGAAATCTCTCCAAATTCAATGCTAAAGTTGATCTTACTATCAAGCTTCATCGATATCTACACTACATACAAAGAGATCAACAAATGAGAGAAATACTATATAATCAATTTTATGTCATAATTAACGAATTTGATAGAGCATTAGGGTTTACAATATACATCCAAGACTATAAAATTTCTTATGAAACTTTTATGTATGTCATTTAAGACAAAAACCAACACTACAACTTGACTAAAGCTTTAATAATTCAATTACAAGATTTCTCTCATAATTCAATTACAAGATTTCTCTCATAAACTCCAATAATCATTGTTTATTCTAGTTAACTCTATTTTCATGATAACACTTTTTTTTTAGAGTTCACAACTATATTAAAAAATGGTTGCTAGGCTCTGCAACACTTAATAAGAAGATCACTACTCCAAGTATTTCAAGAGAACAAGGTAAAATACTTGAGTGAATTCATTGAGCCTTCCTCAAGATAAAGGTAGTAGAAGGAGATAAAATATTTTGGCATTGATTGATAGTCACAAAAAAAGTTACATCTTCCTACAACTCTATAAACTCCTAAAATACTAACCCTATCATTCTGCTACAAATTTTATAACCTAAAACCAACTATAGATTCATTTCTCTACAAACCAATGTATAGTTGATTCCTTACACCTAGCTACATAGTCACTTTCTATCATTTGTTATACAATTTATGAAGTAGAAGATGGTTATAAAACTACTATTCAGTAAAAAGAGTGCAGAGTTTACAATCTATACCAATAGTATAGTTCACTACACATTTTGTGTTCCAACAACTAAATAAAATAATGGATGCTCCAAGCCTTCATATTAGTGCTACATATAATCATCTTCACCTACCTCAAAATAGAAACAAAATGCAATATTCAAATTAATTTCCTAATGACTTCATATATGTTAACGAATGATGTTATATCAAGCTCGTACATCTTGATCAAAGGTCCTAAATCAAGGTTTCACTACATAAGAAGATCATTAATGAGTAATAATAGGTATCTATGACTATCATCTATAATTATGTCAATGCATGATTTAGATACATTGCTGAACAAGCTGAATAAAATTACAAATTTTTCCTAGGGAAAAATATACATTGCTGAATATTATTCTAATAGGTTGCTAACTCTTCAAAAAAATCATATTTTGAATTTCCTTTTTCAAAAAAGGTTATTTGAAAAATTAATTTTTGAGGGAATTGAGTGGGGGGCAAGGGACAGAGGAAGGGTGGTGTGGCACATGGATTGCTAGAGTCAGTCCACAATAATGTGCTAATATTCAAATTAAGAAAGATGGAAGGAGAAAATAATGATATGACCATAAGAAATGTGATGGCTTCAAAGATGAAGAGATGCGAAATATTTGACAAGGATGCTCCAAAACGACTCATCTTATCTTATATGAAACTCAATTCATTCAAATCCTAATTTTCTCATTCACAACCATGATGTCATTATATGCTCCCTAGTATCAAGATTAACATTACAAAATAAACCAATAGATAAATTAATTCATTCATAAGTATTATGGTGTGGTGAGAATGAAAGAAAGAGGAAAAGAGTAGTAAAGGATAATAGGAATAGAGATCTAACAAGTCCTATGAAGCTTGAGTAACTACAACAAATTTGTGATAACTAGAAGAGAAAAAAACATGAAAAAAATTGAAGAGTTGCACCCAAACCAAGGATGACAAGAGGATTTAATTATAAATAACCTGCATAGATAGTATTATTTAAAAATAATCTTGGAGTATTATAATTTTTTCAAAAAGTAGTGTGGTTAGAGTATTATACTCACTTTGTTATAAGCTACATGTTAACTTTAAAATCATTTATTAAGCCCTAGATATTGAGTGATTACATTTCTATTATTATATAGGATAGAAATTTTCATGGTCCGATTTTATTATAATTGTACCCTTTGTCTCCTATATGTATGCTACTGAGATATAGTATTAAAATTAATCATATCTTTTCTTATACATTATATTAATTGAAAATTGAGGTTTGTCACTCGAAGTGGACTATAATTATTGACTTATTATCATTTTTAAGGTTCATGGTTCATAACATTTGGTAGAAGAGCACATGAACATAGGTATTTGTTGCTTCAAATAACTCATTTTGGTATTTTCACTATAATCTTTTTCTAAGACGTTTCAGATAGTGAAACTTGGAGGATACTAAGTAGACATCTCTAGAAACACTTTGATTAAAATTCAAATTTTGGTTCACTTTTCCTTTTGAGATGTACTCTATGGAATTTCGAGTTTGTGATTGGTTTTCAAATCTATTTCAAATGATTCATTTGGGAATTTTCTTTATAATTCTTTTTCTAAGTTATTTCAAATAGTGAAATTTGGAAAAAAAATGAGAAGAAATCTTAAGGTACATCTGGTAAAACTTTCATATTATGGTTTTCTATAATTTAATAGATATAGTATGTGTAAGTTATGGATTGTGAAGGGTCTTGAAATTAGTTTCAAAAAAGGTAACTTGATTTTCTATAAATTTTTATAGTCAAGCATTAAGGATAACACCTGTTTGAATGACAAGGGAATGTAAACCCTACATAAGCCCTATATCAACACTAAAATTCATTATTAAGCCTTACATAATGAGTGAGTACTTTTCTATTGTTACATTGTTATGTAGGCTAGAACCTTTCATGGTCTCATTTTATTATAATTGTACCCTTTGTCTCCTATATATATATACTAAGGAGACCTAGTATTAGTATCATCATATCTTGTCTTATACATTGTATTTATTTTAAAATGAGGATTCCCCTTCAAAGTTGATTGTAATTATTGACTTCTTATAATTTTAAGGCGTATGGTTCATAACACACTTCCAATGGTTTAATTTTGATATTATTATGGAGTTTACTTAGAGCTTTAAAAGGAATTTCACTAAATGGAAATATTATTGATGTATTACCATGGTTAAAGGATTGGGAATATAGGTAGATGTGGACACAATTTCATGAGTTACATGATTAACCATTAACTAGGATTGGGAACAAAATGATGGGTTTTGGTCTCAAGAAATCGAAAGGAATTTCTTCTTAGCACATGAGAACATATATGACACACATAAGGGATAAAGACAGATATTTTCCTATCTACTTGAGATGTTGTTTCTCTCCACATTATTAGGTTATGACATGAGGGAAAGCTTAGTCTAGTTCTTCAATATAATTTCATATTCTTCATTTAGTTATTTTTCAAATTTGAAGATTCAATATAACTAAAGCATATTCTATTTCTTATTACAATCCATAAGATAAATGTATGTTAAAGTATAGGGAGGAAGCCACCTACCTTAATATAGAATTGATATAGTAATTATTAGTGATTCCCTAATAATACAACAACACAAAATATCTTGGGATAAATTAATGAATATAATTGATGATGAATCTCAAAATTTGTGGTCTATTGTAGATGTGGATGTAACTTATATAACACCTAAAAAGGGAAAAGTAATGTTATTGATAAGACTGTTGGCTAGGACACCCTGAAGGGGTCAATGTTAAAATGAAGAGAATAATAACTCAAAGGGAAGAATAAAGAGAGAAAAACCATATTGTGTAGGTACATTTTGTTATAACCCTATTTGACACCTTAGAGTTGGTGGAGAAACCTAACCTAGTTAGTAGGTTGACATACCTTTCTCCCAACCCTGGCAAGTTATTAATTTAAGCTTCATCACTCTAGTTAGCTTGACATAGAGTGCTTCATTTCTCTATTTCTATGTGTAATGAGAGAATAGCATGCCATCATCACTTTAGTTTCTCTATAGAGTGATGAAGGCCCTCCCTTATAGAACTGCTTGCTTTGAAGAAGATAAATTCAAGTTGAAGGAAATGAATAATCATATGGTCTAATATTTCGTGCCTAAGACTAAATTTTGTTGGCCTTAGATGTCTAAATGCATCCTCCCGTATCCTTGAGAATCTTGCATAAGGAGGCCATTCCTATGAGGGGGACAGAGAGAAGAACAAAATAAGGAAATGTTAGTGAAATTCTTAGGGAGAACTCTTTGCTTGCTATAGTGAGCTTGATTATAAACTATTAACCAATGATGATTGAGGGTCAAGCAATTGAAAGGGGCTTATCACATATAAGGTATTATTTGTAAGAAACTACATTATTTTTAATGTGGATTTCAGTATGTTTACCCCTGTTGACGCTATGATCAACACCCTCCAAAATTTCGCCTACACATGAATTTTGGAGCCTACTCAGGATCTAGCTATATTTCGTTCCATAGTTGCTTCATGATTGGTTAATGTTAGCTAAGTGCTTAAGTGTTCTTCTCGTCTTCTAAGTGTCAAAGTCACTTTCTCACACATGTTTAGTCCATAATAAGTTCATGAGCGCATTACTTTATGCAAGTTTGAACAAGCATAACACAATTTGTCAAGACATTGCCTGTGCAATTTTCAACTTATGTTGATAGTCATTGCGCACTTTCAATTTTAAGTCTCTCACTTTTGGTTGCGATTGTACATCTATTTCAATGAGTTTTTCCAATTGTCGCTTTTGTGCACCTTCGCTTTTTCAAATGGTCTCTTTCATGTTTATGATGATCTATTTTTCTTGCATTCACTTTAATAAGTGTCATTTTCATGTTATCTTTACTCTCGCATGTGTCACCTTCATTATCGTTCACATTTTTCTAGTGTCATTTGCACTTTTCTCTTATTGTGGAAAATGTCATCTTTTGGCATGGGAAGTGTCACATATTGCATAAGTGTAGTTATAGTTCATTTCAAGCGGTAAATTTGGTGTTAATGGGTCTTATTTATCATACATACATCTACTAGACCCTTTCCCATTTTTTTATGCCTTGTCGTACTAGTGTCTTCACTGTCGTCGCAAAGTGTATCTTAAGTGTCACACCTAGTTGAAGGGATTCAATTATATGTTCTTAAAAGGTAGTTTTGATGCATTCTCCTGCACTACTATGTCTTATTCATCATAAGGAAATACATCAAACATATTCCCCAAGTCTTGAGCATTATTGCACAAGTATCATCATTTTCGTCGCAAAGGATACCCTAAGTGTCACACTTGAAGGAGGTTATTGTATTATTGTCGCATTGAGGGGATCATCTTGTTCTTGTGTACTGAATGTTAAATGTTGTGTCATCAATTTTTTTGAGTATGTGTGATCATTCACAAATTAAATCCTGGTTACATTTCTACCCCAATGATCCCACACTTAGCCAAACCCTGGAAAGTCCCTGCCCGAGCAACTTGACCTTTCTCAGCCCTCTAGAACTACACACTACGTAGTATTAAACCTTAAGATCATCCCTGCCTCCCATAAATTCACACCATGCAGTCTCAGTGCTCAACCTTGACCCCTTGAGCTCCACAACTGCACAGTTCATCTTACTAGACAACCTTATTTTGCGCATTATGCTATGCCAAGCCTCAAGATTCTAGCCTACCTTCTTAAACTGCATAAATTCATAATCCCTTAGCATCTCTCTCTCTAGAACTATATAGTGGGAAAATTAAAGTCTTAAGTCTGCCTCCTTGAGCTCCTCAACTGCGTAGTCATAGTTCCCATGCATCTTTGAACTGTGCACTGTGCAGTCTCAAGCCGCAAGCCTATGTCCTAACCTCTGGAACTGCACAATGTGCAATCCCTGAGCCTGCCTTTCAATCCAACACCCAGTTCCAGTCTCAATCAGTGATTTCATGAAGTATGTTATATTAGGATTTTTTCAAACTGATTTCATGTTGTCATGAGTGATTTCCAGCTGCAGGTATTATATCTTGTCATGACATGATGATTAGGAATGGGAATAAGAAGGAGATCATGCTAGAAGACACCTATGGAGCTAGAATACAAGTTGATCATTGAAGAGAAGATAAAGAAATAATAGCTTCCGATAGAAGATCAAAGATTAAGATCACATGAAGACTCCATATCAATAATCCCTTTGGAGGATGAATACAAAGCACATGAAATATCCATAATGAAGATGCAAGTAAAGAAGCAAAAGGAGCATCCTGGAAATGTCATGTCATCATGAAGTTCCATGTCATCACTGTCACGATTCATCTCAAGAGTGACATGCATCATAGTATCTTGCCACATTAGTTGTTGAATGTAATTATATAATTCTCCAAAATGAGAAAATGTAAAATGTGTGGAAGACCAAGGGTCCCACATGGAATACGAAGAGTCACTATTGATTTCTAAGGTCATATAGAAGCTCAAAAGTCATGTAAGAATTTTAAAAGTCATTTTAGAAGCTCAAGATTCATGAGGGAATTCAAGAGTCACATGGGAGGTGAAGAGTCACCTCATTTGTTATAAAAACACCCTCATAACTCAAGGAAAGGGACTTTTGGGACTGGAAATTTTACCTTGGCTTCTTTAGCTTGGCATAAGAATGAATATCTTTCTTTGGAGGATAAAGTGGCGACTTAATGTTCCACTATTGGGGCTTGTGTGAAAAATTTGTACTTATATATCTTTGCACTTCCACTTAATATATGAAGCTCTATGAGCCAACACATTTTCATGCATGTATTGTGAATATCATAGGACTATTCTTTAGATATTTATGGTATATGTTTTGTTCATATGTACTAAGGAAATTGAACTATTCTAGTGGCTTTTGTACTTATCTTGTTGAAGATGTGTTGTATTTCGTTTTATGATTGTGGTTGACTTGTGAACTACTTTGCATACTAGTGATCCTCTTATGCTCTTGTGTATCTCTTTTAGGGTGGTACTATTACTTTTCTTCTAGAGGTCCACTCTCTTTCTCCCTGTTGGGAAAGTACCTTATATACATTGCAACTATATGCTCCATAATGTCAACCTACTTGCTTGTTTCAAAGAATGTTGTATAACCTCTTATGTTAATGATTTCAGCCAAGGAAAATACCTATGGACAATGTAAATTGGCCATATTTATGGTGGAGGCTCCCATTCTAAATGGTGTGAACTCTAATTGGGACTTCACATCGAGGAGACACCCTTGGTTGACAGATTTCTAGCACCATCAACACCCCCAATGTTTTACATTTGTTGAATGTATTCATTTGGATTTGAATTAACTTGGATGATTTGATTTGGATCTAACTATTGCAGTAATATATCTTTGTTTGGAGAGGATATATATGTTCTATAGTGGTGATGTGTGTGGAGCGCAAGCGACGACATTAAATATATGATCTCTAAGAGATGGAGAAAGACTCTTTGTGATTGCATCAATCAAGATCTACATCAAAAACTAATGGTGGAAGGTGTGCACTAATCCTCTCCCTTCTCTCCATCTTCCAAAGTAATTTAGAGTGTATATCTAGTGGAATTTGTGGCATGGTACACTCATTTTAGTCTATACAAATCTTGGGCAAGATCTATGGAGTATAGCTCTATGCTATAGGAGGAATTTCTCATAAATAAAATTAGTGACCTAACTAGGGAGAAATCTATTATATTTCTCTTCAAATTCTTGTCAATATTTGGTCTTGATTATTCCCTAAGTATTATTTGGTATTTTCTAATTTTTTTATGTCATTTTCTATTTATATCCACCCCTACTTCATTAGATCTAGGCTTGTTTTGAGTGAAAAACCTCACTCAAATGCTTCATTTATTTTTGTTGTCATTGTTAGAGTGATAATAGAAGCTTAATAGTTTTTTTAATATTTGCATCAACTTATAATAGCTTGATCATCATTGAAAGTACTCCATGACAGAGTGATGATGCTATAAGAGGTCATTTTGGGTGAATTTTAGGTATCTTTCTCCCTGTTTGAGTTCTATCTTTAAGAGGTCTTGAAGGATTTGATTCCTCTGTGGTTAGACTCAAAATTCTCTCTTACCATCCCATATCATTAATTTTGTTAGATTTGTGTCTCTCTTGATGTGCTCGGGATATAATGTATTTTTTTCATTGCTTGAGTTAACTGTTTGGTGAGAGGTATCCAAACATGATCTTGAGTATCTGTTGATTTTATTTGGTTGAATGATTAGTAATTTTCAATTATATTTAAAGGAATTAGGAAAATCAAGTTTTCTTGGTTAGATATTTTATTATTGGTTTGGGTGTATTCCTTTGTGGTGACATTGGTGGGATGTAACTTCCTAGTTTCCCCCATTGTCCTACAACCCTAAAATTTACTAAGCATTAGGGTTGAAAGCAACATGAATGCAAGTAAATTATAGGAAATCTCAGCTCATAACTGAAGGCATAAATAGGCAGGAGATAAGCCAACTATCGGCCATCTTTCCTTTAGAGACATCAAAGCTTGGGGACCCCTTCAAATACCTCGGGTTTTGGTTGAAGCCAGATAATAACAAAAAGCAGGATTGGTCTTGGTTAGTAGCAAAGATAGAAGCCAAAATCTCACATTGGAGTTTCAGATGGCTTTCTAGAGCAGGAAGACTAACATTCATAAAATCAGTCCTTCTGGCAACACCTGTATTCTGGGCCACTCTATCATGGGTACCCAGAGGAATCTTGGAAAAAATAAAAAGAATTTGCAGCAGATTCTTATGGGCAGGATCAAAGGAGGAGTCTGTGTTACCTTGGATTGC
>APFE030906494.1:0-16811 GCA_000404065.3 Pinus taeda | reverse complement strand
AATTAGTGGAGGAAATTAAGGATAAATTCCTCAATCAGTGGGACAACTCTTGTGCATGCTCACAAAGACTTCAAATTCGAATTTCCTTAACTAATTAACTCAACTGAATTAATTAATTAATATTTCCAGCTACTGTTAAGACCAAAATTAATTATACTTCCTATAGATAGACTAGCGACTGTTATAAATAGGAAGGGACCCAGAAATACTATTTTTAGAACTTTCTATTTTTAGCAATTTCACCTCTCACCCAATGTGGCTTATGACCTAACTGGCCAAACTACTATTTTTAGACATGCTATTTTTAGCACATTCTAAATTTAACATTTCTTGTTGCACATTTTTCAACACTCCCTCTCAACAAGAAAGGCTTCCTCTTGAACCCGATCTTGTAACACTAAAATGTTCTGTATGCAACACATCTACCTGGTCCACTTGCTCCAACAACACTTGGAACAAAAATGCTCCCAACTGACCACTTTGTTGGGCTAGGAACATACTCTGATGCTGAAGCTCTACATATTGCTGACAAGTGCTCCCTCTCTGACATCTGTGCTACTACAACATCTCCATGCATCTCGTACCATTGCACACCTCTTTGTGCCACCTAGCATTGTGCAAAACACTTGTTCCTCTCGCATTGTTGCAGCCTGCTAGCTATGCACTGTCCTAGGATTCCCTGCACTGTCGCTCTCTCTGCCACTCCATCTACATCTGTCTCTACCCAATCAGTCAGTTCCTGCTACTCCACATCGGGGCTCCCATAGCAAGATCTCATCCAAGAGGTTGGGTACCTCAAGGATCCTGCCCGTTCTCATTAGGACGATCACTCTATATCGCCCCACCTCCTACTTGGAGGTATGGCTACATGTGATCCCTTTACCCACCTGGATCGATGTTTCCCCCTACTGGAGGTCTCTGCATGAGTAGATGTCTCTAAAGCTGCTTCATAACCTCTTGAAGCTGCTGCACCAATCGTGGCTCCTCCACAATCATCTGAGACATCTTTTGGCTCTACATGTTGAGAGGTAATATACCTTCCCTCTCAACCGCCAATTCTCCATCAGTTTCCTTGCTTCTCAAGGCTTTGCATGCATCTTGAACCTCTAGAGCATACAGGTTCTTGACCCGTGAACCAATCTTCTTCACCTGTCTAGTGATGATGTGTCTAAGGAAAACCTTTCCTTTACTAAAGACTACATCATATCCTCTGTCTTCCAGCATCATGATCGACACCAACTTTATCTTCAGTCCTAGTACATACATAACATCGTTCAAGGTAAGGTGAGATCCATGCTCCCTCTGAGAAATAACCGTGCCTACACCTGAGACACTATACTTCTCATCATTACCAATTGCTATGAGTATCTGGAGATCTTTCTCCTCCAAAGTACTAAACAAACTATTGTCACCGGTCATGTGGAAAGAAGCTCCACTCTCAAGAAACCAACCACTTCCCTCCATGGATGAAACCATGCATGTGAAGAGTGTGAAATCTGACTCAAACTGTGAAGCAAGTGCCTCACCTTAAGATCCTTCCCTGGATCCCTTCTTGGATTTCCTCCATGAACAATTTGCAGCATAATGGCCCACCTCATGACAATGAAAGCATCGCACTTTTGATTTGTCAACCTTCTTCCCATCATTGGAAGAACTGGATTCGGAAAGAGAAACCTTCCCCTTCCCCTTCTTCACCTTGCTCGCTAAGGCACAGTTCTCCTCATCATGCATGGATCAAGAACTATCTCTGGTACTTCGAATGATCTCCTCCTGCATCAAATATGACCATAGTCATTCCCAATCTAGAAGTTTCTCCCTTCCATTAACACTTGATCTTTTGAAGTTTGTCCTTCAGTGCCAGCTTCCTTTGATCACTGCTATTCTAATATAAATCTTTCAATGTTTTCCACATTTCATGCAGAGCCTCCTTCTCATGGAGGCTCGAGACAATGTGATCTTACACTCCCTCCAAGAGAATTCTCATAGCTCTAGCCACACACTTCCTCCATTCCACGTACGCATTCTTGTCAGTAGGCTTAGGAATTTCTTGATCAATGAAATCCTTAAGGCCATTATCTTCCAAAACTGCCTCCATGTGATCCTTCCAAGCTATATAATCTGAGCTACCATCAAGGGTATACTCAAGCCTCAAACCATAGAACTCCATTGATGAAATGGATGTGATAAGAACTTGAGATCTATATCTCGAATAATGAACTTTGAATTTCTCCTGCTAGTATATTGTTCTTGCTTGATCACCTGTGCTCCGATACCATGTAGAAATTTTACCTGTAGAACAAATGGATATATGTAATGTCCTAATGCATAATACTTGTTCTAATTCTACAAAACATTAAGCAGAAGCATAATTGAATTCATGAGAAACATCAAGCAGAAACATGCATAACTGATCAAGAGAAATAAACACACATAACACAAAATATTTCACTAGGAAAAGCACCAGCATAAAACTCCAACACTATATTATCAATCAAGTGGAAATCCTCTTCACAATACAAAATGAATTAGCTCTCAAGCTATTCAGTTCTCAATGAACTATGAAGATATGAAGATATGTCTCATGAACCAACCAAGCCCTGTATATAAAGGCTTTACCTACGGTCCAAACCCTATTTCCTTGCGCAGTTTACTTAGGAAATAATAACAAAAGCATATGCAATTAATTCCAAACGTACCAAGTTAACCAATGGTCCAACTATGCAATCCTTGAGGACACTAGTTCCTCAACCATACAAAAATTACTTACTAGAAATAGTCAAGCATCTGATAGTACACTATCCCACATCTGATCTCAACTGGGACTCTGATAGAACTGACATGATACAGTCATCCATGAGTGAATTCTCAGTTATCTAAAATAGTAGTTGTCACATGCATGCAAGCATTAACAAACTATATTTTATTATTTTAACAGCTTGTTAAAATAATCTAACTGTACTTGACTAGTTAGAACTAAGTCAACTGATTCTCTCATTATAGAACTCATACTTATTCCCTCAATTAGTGGAGGGAATTAACGATAAATTCCTCAATCAGTGGGACAACTCATGTGCATGCTCACAAAGACTTCAAATTAGAATTTCCTTAACTAATTAACCCAACTGAATTAATTAATTAATATTTCCAGCTACTATTAAGACCAAAATTAATTTTACTTCCTATAGATAGACTCGGGACTGCTATAAATAGGAAGGGACCAAGAAATGCTATTTTTAGAACTTTCTATTTTTGGGAGTTTCACTTCTCACCCAATGTAGCCAATGACCTCACTGGCCAAACTACTATTTTTAGACATGCTATTTTTAGCAAATTCTAAATTTAACATTTCTTCTTGCACATTTTTCAACACTCCCTCTCAACATGAAAGGCTTCCTCTCGAACCTGATCCTATAAATCTGGAATGTTCTGCATGCAACACATCTACCTAATCCACTTGCTCCAACAACACTTGGAACAAAAACTTTCCCAACTAACCACTATGGTGGGCTACGAACATACTCTGATGCTAAAGCTCTACCTGCTGCTGACAACTACTCCATCTCTAACATCTGCGCTACTGCAACATCTCCACGCATCTCACACCATTGCACAAAACTCTGTGCCACTTAGCACTATGCAAAACACCTATGCCTCTTGCATTGCTGCAGCTTGCTAGCTATGCGCTGTCTTAGGATCCCTGCACTGTCGCTCTCTTTGCCGCTCCATCCGCATCTGTCCCTACCCAATCAATTAGTTCCTGCTACTCCACATCGGGGCTCCTGTAGTAAGGTCTCATCCAAGAGTTTGGGTGCCTCAAGGATCCTGCCCCTCTTCCTTGGAACGAACACTCTATATCGCCCCACCTCCTACTTGGAGGTATGGCTGCATGTGATCCCTCTATCCACCTAGCTCGAAGTTTCCCCCTACTAGAGGTCTCTTCATGACTATATGTCTCTACTCGATCTCCACTCAGCTTCTCTTGCTGTGGCTGATTCAAAACCTCCTAAAGCTGCTGCACCAATCATGGCTCCTCCACAATCATCTGAGACTTCTTCTGGCTCTGCATGTTGAGAGGTAATATACCCTCCCTCTCAACCACCAAGTCTCCATCAGTTTCCTTGCTGCCCAAGGCTTTGCATGCATCTTGAACCTCAAGAGCATACATGTTCTTGACCCGTGAACCACTCTGCTTCACCTGTCTACTGATGATGTGTCTAAGGATAACCTTTCCCTTACTGATGACTACATCATAGCCCCTGTCTTCCAGCATCGCGATCGACACCAAGTTTCTCTTTAGTCCTGGTACATACATGACATCGGTCAAGGTAAGGTGAGATCCATGCTCCCTATGAATTGTGCCTACACCTGAGACACTATACTTCTCATCATTACCAATTGCTATGAGTATATGGAGATCTTTCTCCTCCAAATTACTTAACAAACTCTTGTCGCCGGTCATGTGGAGAGAAGCTCCACTATTAAGAAACCAACCACTTCCCACCATGGGTGAAACCATGCATGTGAAGAGTGTGAAATCCAACTCAAACTATGAAGAAAATGCCTCACCTTCAGATCCTTCCTCGGATCCCTTCTTGGATTTCCCCCGTGGACAATTTGCAGTATAATGTCCCACCTCATGACAATGAAAAGCATCACACTTTCTATTTCTCAACCTTCTTCCCATCATTGGAAGAACTAGATTCGGAAAGAGGAACCTTCTCCTTCCCCTTCTTCACCTTACTCGCTAAGGCAGAACTCTCCTCATCATGTATGGATGAAGAACTGTCTCTGGTGCTCCGTCTGATCTCCTCCTGCATCAAATCCGACCATAGTCATTCCCAACCTGGCAATTTCTCCCTTCCTTTCACAGAGTCCTGGTACCTATGCCATCTCTTAAGAAGGCCAAGGAATTCCAGACTCACCATATCCTCATCCAATGTCACAAACCATACAATTTCAAGCTCATCCTTGCATGTGTTGAGCTTGGTCAGATACAGAGAGATCATCTCATCCCTTTCACACTTGATCTTTCAAAGTTTTTCCTTCAGTGCCAGCTTCCTTTGATCACTACTATTCTGATATAAATCTTTCAATGTTTTCCACATTTCATGCAGAGTCTCCTTCCCATGGAGGCTCGAGACAATGTGATCTCGCACTCTCTCCAAGAGAATTATCCTAGCTCTAGCCACACACTTCGTCCATTCCACCTGCTCAGTCTTCTCAGTAGGCTTAGGAATTTCTTGATCAATGAAATCCTTAAGGCCATTATCTTCCAAAACTGCCTCCATGCGATCCTTCCAAGCTATATAGTTTGAGTTGCCAACAAGGGCATACTCAAGCCTCAAACCATAGTTGCCATCGATGAAATAGATGTGATAAGATCTTGAGATCTATATCCCGAACAATAAACTTTGAATTTCTCCTGCTAGTATATTGCTCTTGCTTGATCATCTGTGCTCCGATACCATGTAGAAATTTCACCTGTAGAACAAACCAATATATGCAATGTCCTAAAGCATAATACTTGTTCTACTTCTACAAAACATTAAGCGGAAGCATAATCAAATTCATGAGCAACATCAAGTAGAAACATGCATAACTATTCAAGAGAAATAATCACACATAACACAGAATATATCACTAGTGAAAGCACCAGCATAAAACCCCAACACTGTATTATCAATCAAGTGGAAATCCTCTTCACAATACAAAAAGAATTAGCTCTCAAGCTATTCAGTTCTCAATGAACTATAAAGATATTATGAAGATATGTCTCATGAACCAACCAAGCCCTGTATATAAAGGCTTTACCTATGGTCCAATCCTTATTTCCTTGCGCATTTTGCTTAGGAAATAATAGCAAAATCATATGCAATTAATTCGAAACATACCAAGTTAACTAATGGTCCAACTACGCAATCCTTGAGGACACTAGTACCTCAACCATGCAAAAACTACTTACTAGAAATAGTCAAGCATCTGATAGTACACTGTCCCACATCTAATCTCAACTAGGTCTCTGACAAAACTGACATGCAACAGTCGTCCATGAGTGAATTCTTAGTTATCTAAAATAATAGTTGTTACATGCATGCAAGCATTAATAAACTATATTTTATTATTTTAACAACTTTTTAAAATAATCTAATTGGACTTGGCTAGTTAGAACTAAGTCAATTGATTCTCTCATTATAGAACTCATACTTATTCCCTCAACCAGTGGAGGAAATTAAGGATAAATTCCTCAATCAGTGGGACAACTCATGTGCATGCTCACAAAGACTTCAAATTCGAATTTACTTAACTAATTAACTCAACTGAATTAATTAATTAATATTTCCAATTGTTGTTGACCAAAATTAATTTTACTTCCTATAGATAGACTAAGGACTGCTATAAATAGGAAGGGACCAGAAATGCTATTTTTAGACCTTTCTATTTTTAGTAGTTTCACCTCTCACCCAATGTGGCCAATGACCTCACTGGCCAAACTGTTATTTTTAGACATGCTATTTTTAGTAGGTCTATTTTTAGCACATTCTAAATTTAACATTTCTTGGTTCACATTTTTCAACACTTCCTTTCAATAAGAAAGGCTTCCCCTCGAACCCGATCATGTAACTCTGGAATGTTTTGCATGCAACACATCTACCCGGTCCACTTGCTCCAACAACATTTGGAACAAAAACACTGCCAACTGACGACTCTGTTGGGCTAGGAACATACTCTGATGCTGAAGCTCTACCTATTGCTGACAAGTGCTCCCTCTCTGACATCTACACTATTGTAACGTCTCCATGCATCTCGCACCATTGCACACCTCTCTGTGCCACCTAGCACTATGAAAAACACTTGTGCCTCTCGCATTGCTGTAGCATGCTAGCTATGCACTGTCTTGGGATTCCCTGCACTGTTGCTCTCTCTACCACTCCATCTGCATTTGTCTCTACCCAATCAGTTAGTTCCTACTACTCCACATCGAAGCTCCTATAGTAAGGTCTCATCCAAGAGGTTGGGTACCTCAAGGATCCTGCCCCCCCTCCTTGGGACGATCACTCTGTATCACCCCACCTCCTACTTGGAGGTATGGATGCATGTGATCCCTTTGCCCACCTGGCTCAAAGTTCCCTCCTACTGGAGGTCTCTGCATGAGTAGATGTCTCTACTCGATCTCCTCTCAGCTTCCCTTGTTGTGGCTGCTCCACAACCTCCTGAAGCTGTTGCACCAATCGTGGCTCCTTCACAATCGTCTAAGACTTCTTCTGGCTCTGCATGTTGAGAGGTAATATACCCTCCCTCTCAAACACCATGTCTCCATCAGTTGCCTTGCTACTCAAGGCTTTGCATGCATCTTGAACCTCAAGATCATACAGGTTCTTGACCCATGAACCAATCTACTTCACCTGTCTACCTATGATGTGTCTAAGGAAAACCTTTTCCTTTTTTAAATTGTAAATTACTGTGGTGTGGTTTACGAGAGGAGTTCGGATTTTCCACAGTGCTAATTTTTATAAATGTCGACGTTTCGAGTCTTTACCCAGACTCATCATCAGGACAGATGTCCTGACGATGAGTCTGGGTAAAGACTCGAAACGGCGAATTGTATAAAAATGAGCACTGTGGAAAATCCGAACTCCTCTCGTAAACCTTTTCCTTACTGAAGACTACATCATAGCCTCTACCTTCTAGCATCGCGATCGATACCAAGTTTCTCTTCAATCCTGGTACATACTTGACATCAGTCAAGATAAGGCGAGCTCCATGCTTCCTCTGAAAAATGACCGTGCCTACAACTGAGGCACTATACTTCTCATCATTACCCATCGCTATGAGTATCTGGAGATCTTTCTCCTCCAAAGTACTGAGCAAACTCTTATCGCCGATCACGTGGAAATAAGCTCCACTGTCTAGAAACCAATCACTTCCCACCATGGATGAAGCCATGCATGCGAAGAGTGTGAAATCCAACTCAAACTATGAAGCAAGTGCCTCACCTTCAGATCCTTCCCCGGATCCCTTCTTGGATTTCCTCCGTGGACAATTTGCAGCATAATTGCCCCCCTCATGACAATGAAAGCACCGCACTTTCGATTTGTCAACCTTCTTCCCATCATTGGAAGAATTGGATATGAAAAGAGAAACATTCTCCTTCCTCGTCTTCGCCTTACTCGCTAAGGCATAGTTCTCCTCATTATGCATGGATGAAGAACTGCCTTTGGTGCTCTGTCTGATCTCCTCTTGCATCAAATTCGACCGTAGTCGTTCCCAATCTGACAGTTTCTCCCTTCCATTCACCGAGTCCTGGTAGCTATGCCAACTCTTAGGAAGGTCAAGGAATGCTAGACCCACCATATCCTCATCCAATGTCATGACCCCTACACTTGCAATCTCATCCCTGCATGTGATGAGCTTGGTCAGATACATAGAGATCGCCTCATCCCTTTCACACTTGATCTTTCAAAGTTTGTCCTTCAGTGCCAGCTTCCTCTGATCACTGCTATTCTGATATAAATCTTTCAATGTTTTCCACATTGCATGCGAAGTCTCCTTCCCATGGAGGCTCGAGACAATGTGATCTCGCACTCCCTCCAAGAGAATTCTCCTAGCTCTAGCCACACACTTCCTCCTTCCACCTACTCAGTCTTGTCAGTAGGCTTAGGAATTTTTTGATCAATGAAATCCTTAAGGTCATTATCTTCCAAAACTGCCTCCATGCGATCCTTCCAAGCTATATAGTTTGAGTTGCCATCAAGGGCATACTCAAGCCAAACCATAGACCCATCGATGAAATAGATGTGATAAGAACTTGAGATCTATATCCTGAATAATAAACTTCGAATTTCTCCTACTAGTATATTATTCTTGCTTCATCGCCTGTGCTCTAATACCATGTAGAAATTTCACCTGTAGATCAAACTGGTAATGCAATGTACTAAAGCAAAAAAAATGATCTACTTCTACAAAACATTAAGCAAAAGCAAAATCGATTTCATGAGCAACATCAACCATAAACACATATAACTGATCAAGAGAAATAATCACACATAACACAGATATATCACTGGGGAAAGCACCAGCATAAAACCCCCAACACTATATTATCAATCAAGTGGAAATCCTCTTTTATTTACAAAAAATATCAGCTCAAGAGCTATCCTGTACTTCCTGCAATCAAAAGATGAAGATGATAGACTCACTATGCCTCAATATGTAGGCAACCATCCATCAATCCCCTATTTCCTTGCATAATTTTGATTGGGGTCCAATTCATAACATATGAGCATTGACCCCAAATCACACCTGCTGTCAACCATAGGTTCAACTACGCAATCCTTGAGGACACTAGTTCCTCATGCATGCAAGGAATATTCCATGGGAAGATCCAAGCATCTGATAGTACATTGTCCCTCATCTGATCTCAATTGGGTCTCTGACAGAGTTGACATGCAACAATTATCCATGAGTGAATCTTCAGTTATCTAAAATAATAGTTGTCACATGCATGCAAGCATTAACAAACTATATTTTATTATTTTGACAACTTGTTAAAATAATCTAACTGGACTTGACTAGTTAGAACTAAGTCAACTGATTCTCTCATTATAGAACTCATACTTATTCCCTCAATCACTGGAGGAAATTAAGGATAAATTCCTCAATCAGTGGGACAACTCATGTGCATGCTCACAAAGACTTCAAATTCGAATTTCCTTAACTAATTAACTCAATTGAATTGATTAATTAATTAATATTTCCAACTGTTGTTACGACCAAAATTAATTTTACTTCCTATAGATAGACTAGGGACTGCTATAAATAGGAAGGGACCTAGAAATGCTATTTTAAAAATTTCTATTTTTAGCAGTTTCACCTCTCACCCAATGTGGCCAATGACCTCATTGGCCAAACTGCTATTTTTTCCTATAGATAGACTAGGGACTGCTATAAATAGGAAGGGACCTAGAAATGCTATTTTAAAAATTTCTATTTTTAGCAGTTTCACCTCTCACCCAATGTGGCCAATGACCTCATTGGCCAAACTGCTATTTTTATACATGCTATTTTTAGCAGGTCTATTTTTAGCACATTCTAAATTTAACATTTCTTGTTGCACATTTTTCAACATAAAGTTACAAGCATGCCACACCACTTTCCTTTCAAGCATTTAGTGACTACGAGGGAAAAACAAAGCGCGACGATGGAGACTACTATCCTCTCCTATGCTGCCCTATATAGTGAGAATAATTGTATTGGGGATCAAGAAATCATCCTTGATGCATTCCCCACAGTAAAATCCTTGTGAGCGACCCAATCTAGCATTCTGTCCCCACGACATCGTGATCTTCAAGGCGAAAGTATTCCAACACCCTTCAACCCAGGTCATAGTGGGAGCACTAGCAGGTGGAATTAAGGACAATGTCACACCCCTCTCATGATGTTCCATATAGTTGTACAACCCACCCATGTATGAGTCATTCAACCAAGCATCTAACATCTGCTTGCAACCAACTAACTTGTCATTAGAATTCACAACTGAGATTTAAATTGAGTTTTAATTTTTTTTGAGACAATATTATGCAATTCAAGTCAAACCAAAGGTCACTAGCTCATCATATGCAAGTGCATCTAGGTATTCTCTTGCCACACTCAATAATCATTAGTACTATTTGTACAGAATATTAATCACCAATATAGTCGTGTATGCTAAATCATCACCATGACATAACCATCGATGTCTTTGGTAACTATGAGCAAGAACTAATGTAAACAAACAACATAATGAATCCGTCACATGATTATACATAGTCATAAAACACATTCATCACAACTATTATCATCATAACATCAAAATACAAAATTATTATTATCACATCCACGAATAGTAAAAGACAAATATCTAGATCCTTGACCTCAGCTCCTCAAAGAATAATGTATGAGCTCTAAGGCTATATCAAGGCTAATTTAATATTAGGGTCAATAAAACATAGTGGGGCACTACAACTTCTTCCTAATAATGAAACTTATTCCCTTAGATTAAATACAACAATTTACAATTTCCTTTAATGCACAATTATTTCTCTCAATAACACCATTTTGTCGTGTTGTATATGGAATAATATGTTGCAATTGAATGCCCTTTACCATTCTCCTCCATTATTTTTTCTTAATATTTGTAGTTGAGATTCGTGTCATTTTTCTACAAGGGCCTTGTAATCCAAAAGCATGTTAATGAATTCATAGTTAAGTTTTAATAAATAGCCCAAGTCATCAATTAAAGTTAAGAAGTAATTGTGCCAAGTGAAAGAAGGAGAAGAAAATTGACTAGAAAAATCAATATGAACAAGCTAAAAGGGGGCTTAGGCTTGCCAATAGGCACATTTGTCAAAACTATCTCAATGACATTTGTCGAGAACATAGTTGGAAAAAAAAACATCTACGTAAAAAATGAGAAGATGACCAATCTCATAATTTGATTACATAGTTGTTACAATGAGTGAATAAAAATGATGAAACAACACATGCCAAAGGTTTTCTCATGTCATCATTATAGCAATAAAAACTAACGGAAAAAATGATGACATAAAGTTAATTTTTTTTTACAGCTTGCTAATATCATCAACAATTCAGGTTGCTAGGACATGATTAATATATTTTAAATCCTTGATTAGAACTTAGTGATGTGAAATATTTATTGTTTTACCTTTACCTAAATGAGTGATCTTCTATATTTATAGAATGTTTCAAAAGAGACTTAGAACACAATATCATTAAAATGATTATCATCTAAGTAAATTGCCTTAGGCCTTACAACACTAGGATATTTATCATCACTAACACATATTTCTTCACTGTTATAATAATAAAGGAAGAAAAAATGGAGTTGATCAGGATTGGATCATTATATTGTCTTCCATCCATCTAAATTCTTTTAGGGTGGAAAAATAAAAAAACTCAACTGACAAGAGCAATTTTAGTGGTGGGACCCAGTTTGGATAATGGGGGTCAAAAACATTTCGAGGCCAGGTTGATACCTTAAACAACAATTTTTTTGGGTAAAACTTTGTCACTTAACCATCACACCTCTAAGCACTATCCTACACTCAAAGACCTTTTCAATAGTGCAAGAATTATGTCCTGAGTTTGGATGCAACAATTGTGCCTACCAGAAGTTGGCCTATCATTATTAACCACCATAATTCGAAAGCATGCCATGTCAACCCTCATTACTCATGGAAAAGGGGCTAGCCATGTGGGAACTGTGAAGAAGAATCTAGAATGATTGAGTAGTAATTCATATTGAGGTTTAAATGGGTCAAATTCAACCCCTAATTGGCTATCATGTTGTGTTATAATTGGGACATTAGGAGGGAAAAATGTTTGATTCTATTCTAGTGTAGCTTGTTCCATAGTAGACTAGAGTATTTGAGAGGGGATAAAAAAAGGGTAGAACATAGAAGGTTTGTGTTTTTTAGTATCCCACTGACCACATGTCACTACTCTATATTTTCATCAATTCTGTTCAGAAAAATAAAGAGAATATCAACCTCATCTTCTAGTTGTTTTTTCTCCCGAAGGGTTCCCTAGGTCATATATGGTTGTTAGTGATTTTTTTATCTATTCTTTATTTTCCACATTTTATATATTGCATGCATTAACCAAAAAAATACTTCAATAAATCTAGAAAATCTAAGGGAAAATAACCTTCATAGTATAAATTTCAGATTTCAATATTTTTTTATTATATTTGTTATGATGATTTATGTAGTGGAATGTCCACAACAATTATAGATCAAGGGTTATCCTTATTTATATGATAAGATGTTCCAAAATCAATAAATAGCTCATTAGAAGAAGTAGATGTTGCATTGGAAAAAAAGTGTTTGTCCATGAGAAGAAGAGTTGGAAGGAGAAGATTCATAATTTATGTTATTCTTCTTCATAATTGATTATAAGTAGTACACATTTTAAAAACATATAAACTTTAGATAACCATCTCAACCAAAAAAATTACAATGTTCATCAATATTTTTACTTTTTGATTTTAGTCATTTTTCACCACTGCAAGTAGAAGTTGGCTAAGAGGGTTTGGGACCCTTGTTTTTCTTATTGTTGCAAGAACATTGCTTCTTTGGATGCTTGGTTTTATCTATCTATTGGGCCACTAAGGCCCTGTTAGATATACCTACAATGTTGATTTCCTTGAGATGCAAGAGCTTATCTTTCTCTTTAATCAAAGAATCACAAAATACTCGAGAGATGGTGTTGTGTAAGAAACCCCTAGAGCTTCTCTAGTGGAGTTAATATTAGATGCAAAAATATAATATGCATTACCAAACTCAACAAGAATAACATATATACATAGAGCATCCTTCATATTTAATTGGTAGCCTTAAGTAAAAGTCTAAGTGTTATGAACTTTTAGATAAATAATCTTATACAGAACTCATTGGGATTTAAAGAAATGTATTGAATTTCAATTTGGCAGGCTCAGATTTCATTATGTTGATCAAACACCTTGTCTAGCTTATTTCAAGCTTCATCTAGGTCATCAATCCCTTGAAGGTGAAACCATAAATTTTAAGAGATAGACATTTTGATTAATCCATGTACTTCACCATTCTTATTATCCCATTTAGCTTTATTTGCATAACCAATGAGGGATTTTCATTTTCCAAGGTAATCCAATATAGCATTTTATTTCATAGGACACCCCCATATGGGATGTCCATTAGAAGTAATTAGTACAAGTAAACAAAAATCCACTTGGGCTTAGCCATAGTAAAATATGAAAAGGATAGGGATTCAAAAGTTGAAACTCACTTTATAAATGGAAAACTCTCAAAAAAGTAGGCAATTTATAACAAAGAACTCTGGAAACAAACTTATATGTCAAAATTATCACTTAAGAAAGACAAAAAAGGTAGCCAAAGTGCCACATGGTAGGTAGGAGTTGGCCCATGTGATGATGAATGCATAATGAGATTGTTAAGTAAAAAATTAAATATTCTCTTCATCTTCTAATTTTCCCTATAAACTCACTTTTTACAAATAAGTTACTTATGGTGTTACCAACTTATATAAAATAATGAAGAATCACTTCTAGAATGAAACTTTATGAATTAAAATTACATGCAATAAATAACTTTTTAAAAAGAATATTAAAATTACTTTATAATGTGTACTTTGATAAGCAGTAGTCTATAACGCGACTTTTTGAAAGCCTTTCCGGCGGATTTTTCCGGTCAAAATCCGGCAGCAATTCATTGGAATCCCAAGTTTGATAGCTAGTTTCTGCACAATCAATGGCCCCCAGGGGTTTTTCAGGGCACTGAATCCAAATATGCAGTTAAAAAAGCATTTTAACTGCTAAAAATCAAGATTTAACCTCATTTCTTCCGCCGGATTCCGTCACCGGAATCTCCAAAAAGTCGCATTATAGACAACTCCCTTTGATAAATTAAGTGAAATGCACTTTACAATAAAATGATGTTAGAAAATTTAAGAGGGTATGAACTTTTTAAAGATATAACTTAATAGAAAGAAAGACTTGAATTCAGGATTTGTAATTTAACAAGCTACATAGTGGTGAGTACTTTCGCTTAGTTTAAATAAAGAAGAAATATAATTAATGTATTAATAATTTTGTTATTAAAATTGTTTAGAGTTTTTATAATGATACAAATTTAATGATGTGAATAAAACTTTAAAAAGAATAATGATGAATGGAGATTTAAAGCATAAAAAAATTTAATTTTTTTTTTTGTGAGTTCTTTAAATAATTTCTTAATATATTCTTTACTTTTAAAAAATCAAAACGCAATGGTAATGTTAGTGAAAAAATATTAATTACTTAATTACTTTAATTTATTATTGGTAAATAAAAAATTATAATAAATATATTAAATGATCAAGATATAAAATTAAATTATTTTAATAACTGTTTTACTATTAAAAAGTTATAGACTTCTCAATTTACATATTAATTAGAAAATCACTATGCAAATTAGTTACAAATGTTATATTTAACGTGATGCTCTTCCATTGAGGTTATTTTTTTAAGTCATTTCATGTTACACAGGTATGAAATATATACTTTTATGAAACCAAGATACCAAATTAAGAAAATCACCATAAGATCCATGCCAAGGACAAATATTCGATAATTAGGTAACATGAATTTACTCACATAAATAAATACTCTCTAGTAAAGTAAAAAGATAGATCTATTTTATATGCTTTATCATAAATATAGAAATGAATATATTAACAAATACTCCCAAATTTTATAATATATTACTTTAAAATGTCAATTTTTTATTATAAACAAATATTAATCACATCAAAAATAAAATAATGAAAATAATGAACATGCATTGATTCAAACACCACGCCACAAACCAAGCAACTTTAGGCATGAAGAAAACCATATTCCAAAAGTAAACGAACTAAATGCTACAAGCACAATAATGATTTTCATGTTACAAGAACTCCTTGTGGACATCCAAATAATAAGAGAAGATATCTTAATCAATTAGTGTATCAATATCACGAAAACAACTAACTTATCTTCCAAAAAATATTGATACCAATGCAAATAATTCTCATGATAACAACTCATTGTGGATGCACAATATTCTCCAAATTATTGAATTAGGATGACTCTCTTTTTATCTGACAATTTTGCTCAATTCTAAAAAGTTCATATCCTCTTGTGTTACAAATTATGACAAAGTCAAGAATAGAAAATGATAACAAAAAAATTACAAGCTGGGAAGTCTTTTCATAAATATGGTTTGAGTACAAAGCATTTTTTTGAGGGAAAAATGCCAATGTAATAAAATAATAAATAATTAATGTTAATAAGTCATAATTAATAAGAATTTGGCTATTATAAAGTTTATTAAAAATCACCACTTTGGAAAGGAGGACTTTTCTCCTTGTTTCAAATGATGGAATATTTAGCCAAGAAATGAAATTTACTTACTTAACAAATTGGCCTTAAATTAAGTGTTGGTCTTTCACTTGCTAATACAATACTTTTGCAAGGATCAATAATTTATAAAGATTGTCTAATATAATTGAAATAAAAATATTACTAAAATGTAAGTTACATAATAGATAAAAATAATTCACACATTAATGACAGCAATCAACCACAAATTATATATAAAAAGACACTTAAAAAAAAAAATATTCCAAATTCATAAACATTATATTTTTAAATATTATTTAACTACAATTACAATAATTAAAATATTATAGTTCAACTATTTTATATTATAAAATATTTTATTTTCCAAATTAAGAATACAATTATATAATTAAGATTTATATTTCAATTATAAAATATTATTTTAATAAATTACAATTGCTAAATAAATTTAAATTAATCCACTTAAATTAAAAACATTTTCTACTATATTAATATTCCATTATGAATAAAATCCAAGCATCATTAATGTGTAATGTCTCCTTTGAATTTCCCATGCATTTTTTTAAACAATTTTTTTTGGTTACACTAGTCCTATGTCTATGTCCATTGAAAGCATTCTATGAGGCTTAACCTTTTATTGATGGTACAAGTAACTTCTATGGATCAAAACTTTAAAAGACAATCATATGATTTTAAGCTTAATCAATATAATCATAATGAGAATTTAATTACTGTGTGTTTCGGCACGTACATACGACATATAAAATACAAAATTTTATGAATGGTGAGAGGTATCATCCCTACAACAAATCCAAAGTGGAGATTGGCTAGTAGAATGTATAGTAGTAATTAATAACATAGTACAATTTTATGAATG